>VXBP01005581.1:372556-436984 GCA_013400115.1 Rhinopomastus cyanomelas
CCCGGGTACACCCGCACCCCTTGGCATATCCCCACACTTCCCAGCACCCCCCAGCACACACACACACCACCCCGGTATACACCCACACCACCTGCTACACCACCTGGTACACCCCCTGGCACAGCCCTGGCACATGTGCACGCGTATCCCCCCAGTAGGCACCCTACATACCCTACAGCACACCTCGATACACCTCCCCGTACGCCCTCAGTACGTCAACACACGCAGCCCTGATACACCCCCGCTACACCCGCACACACACGATGCACCGCCAGTAGACCCCCAACAGTACACAACCCCCTTGCACACGCACACACACCCCATCACACCACCCACCCTGACACACCCCCCCGACTGCAACCCCTCTCACACTCCCACCCAACACCTGGGCAGACCCCTGCGCTGACCCCTGCGCTGGGGGTTGTTTGCAGGTTCCTGTGTGTCACCAGGTCACGAATCCTCACCGAAACACCCGACTAGCGATGCAACAGGGTAAGAAAAGAGACCCCCTTGTTCAGCAGAGGAGAAAGTCACTGCTTTGCTCAAGGTTCTTCCCCGACTTTGTTTTCTTTTCTCCTACAATCCAACCTGTTCCCAGGCTGGAGAAGCTCCTCTGGTTTGTGTGACTTCACCAGCCCCCCTGCGAATTTTCCNGGCGGGGGGCGCGGGGGCCGCCATCTTCTCGCCCCGCGGCTCCTTCCCGCCGGCTGCCGCCTCGGCTCAGCCCCGCGCCATGCCCGGCCCCGGCCCCGGCAAGGAGGTGGCGAGCGGGGGAGGATGACCTTCGCGGGACGACGGTGCCGCTGCCGCGCTCTGCGNATGCACCGCCAGTAGACCCCCAACAGTACACAACCCCCTTGCACACGCACACACACCCCATCACACCACCCACCCTGACACACCCCCCCGACTGCAACCCCTCTCACACTCCCACCCAACACCTGGGCAGACCCCTGCGCTGACCCCTGCGCTGGGGGTTGTTTGCAGGTTCCTGTGTGTCACCAGGTCACGAATCCTCACCGAAACACCCGACTAGCGATGCAACAGGGTAAGAAAAGAGACCCCCTTGTTCAGCAGAGGAGAAAGTCACTGCTTTGCTCAAGGTTCTTCCCCGACTTTGTTTTCTTTTCTCCTACAATCCAACCTGTTCCCAGGCTGGAGAAGCTCCTCTGGTTTGTGTGACTTCACCAGCCCCCCTGCGAATTTTCCAGGGCAGTGCCCGCAGCCAAAACCAATCTGTGCAGTGGAGACTCCAAAATCACTTCTATTGCATTAGGGAGATGCTAAATTTACTCCCTACTGGCTAATTAATTTGAGGACTACTTAGTCTTGGATGTAGCCAATACCTTTAGCCCCACCTCCAGCTTCGTCACATCTTGCTGCTAGGGGTGAAGGTGCTGCACACACACTAGAGCTCTCACAGAATCTCAGTGTTAGGGGCTGGAAGGGACATTGAGAGACAGAACCATAGAATCATCCTGGCTGGAAAGGACCTCTAGGATCACCAAGTCCAGCCCTCAGACCAACAGCTCCCTAACCCCTGGACCATGGCCTCAAGTGCTCGAGCTACTCTGTTTTTAAACCCCTCCAGGGATGGGGACTCCACCAGCTCCTTGGGCAGTCTGTTCCAGTGCCCAACCACTCCCTAAGGAAAGAGCTTCTACCTCAGATCCAATCTAAACCTCCCCTGAAGCAACTTGAGGCCACTTAGTCCAACCCCCCCCAGGCAGAGCAGGATCACCTACAGCAGGTCATAGGAGGCTGCGTCCAGGCAGGTTCTGGATGTCTCCAGAGTGGGAGATACCACAACCTCTGTAGGCAGCGTGTTCAAGGGCTCTGTCACTCCACAGCAATAAAGGGGTGTGTTTATGTGGAACCTCCACATCCCTCTTACCTGTAGCTCTTCCGTGACCACATTCCGTCTCCCAGTACTTCCAAAAGTGACACCCGCCTGTGCCACCTCCGTCACGCAAGAGCACATCTCCTCCTCCTTCCTCCTCCTTCACAACGCCTCACACACATCACATTTCCACAATTCATGTTTCCAGCTGAGCTCTGGAACTCCGAGGCCACGGGCAAAGTGGATGGATCTGGAGAACGAGGAGGGTTGAGAATCCATAATTAACTGGTAGTAGGTGGTGGGTGCTAGATACTTCATCTGTGAGAAGGATGAGGTGGAGGAAATTGGTGGGAAACCAAGATGTGGCCATGACTAAGCTTCAGCTGGAAGTCTGTGGTGTGTAAAGGTGCCTGTGGAAAAATCTCTCTCCTGAAATCACCCCAAGTGATCCAGAAGGCTCAACCTTGGGCGTGGGGACAGCCCAGAACAGCCCCAGGGCATCCTGTCCTAATTTTTGTGCTTCTGTGGCTGCAGAACGCACTTCTCGGTCGAGGGGAAAACAGCAAGCTCTGCTAGCCTCTGGCAGCGGAGACGGCAGGAGGAAGCCAGCCAGTGTCCTGCTGGTGACCGGTGCAAGCCCCCAAAGTACAGGGGGAAACCACAGACACACCAAAAATGACCCCATTTTCTCAGCTCCTCTGTTGTCGTTCTGATGGCAGCAGCGCTTTGGTTTCCCAAGGACAGCGCCGCTCAGCTTGGTGCAAGTGAGGAGAGCACCAAAGGATCACGTTCATCGACGTCAATGAAAGCTTTTTGGGGACCTCACTTCAGCAGATCCCCCTGTGTGCTGGGGACTCTCCTCTCTGCACTCCCACCTCCTGTGCCACACACCCTGCTCCACGGGATGTTCTCAGCACACGCCGTCCTGCACAAAGCATCCTCCAGCTCGAAGAACCTACAGCCCTGTCATCTTCAGGCCCAACGTGTAGCTGCAGCACAAGCAGGTCAGGAGCAGGGTACGTGCATGTGAGGTGGTAACACCGGCCGAGGGATGAAACCCCACCATCCCAAAGAGGTCTTGCACCTTCCAGCCTCTCAGGAGCACAGACTACTCTTTGTTGCTGACCCGGCTTTGAGTTTCCACCTCGGAGGAACAGAAATGGGCCAGCAGTTGGCTGGTGCCAATGGCTCTGAATGGCCTCAGCAGGGATGGACAATCCTCTCTCCCATCCCCACCAGGGCGGCTCAGTTGCCACGTTTCTAAGCCCAGCGACTTGGCTGTGGCTCCCACCACAGGTCTGTGCCAGCGGGAGCTGGAGATGGTGCTAGAAGAGGAGTGTGAAGAGAAAAAGGAGGTGACAATCTGACTGCAAGCGAGAAGCAGTGTCAAGCGGACGTGACTTTCAGGACCGCCTAAGGGGCTTGGATCACCAGTCCCGATTTAATTGGGCATCATAATGTTCCAGGCGTTTTGGGGAACCTCTGCCAAGACTTCCCAGCCGTTACTGCTCATGCCCAGCTTTGGGGAGCAGCGTGTTCTCTCACCACGCGCAGTCACAGGTTTCACCTGGGGGGAGAAAAGCTCCTCGCTGCCGTTTCTGCTCCTAGGGCACCTCTGCTTCCGAGCTGCCCTCGCCCCCGTTCCCTCTGTCCTTTCATACGGACTCTAACACGGTTCTGCTTCGTAGAGGTACCTGCAGGTGCTGGATGAGGCTGAACACAGCCCGCTCAGGAGACCTCCAGCCTCACAGCCACTACCTCCTGCTCTCTGCCCCGTGCCCGGGAGGGAGTTAAGATCCCCCATTAGTGCAGCCTTGCCCTTTTGGCTGCTCTTGCACCGGGCGGTGATTTTACACTCCAGTTGTTTTTGTGTGAGCAGCCTGTACAAGCCACAGAACTGACTTTCTTGCAGAAACACTCCCTGGATTGAGTGTTTCTCACACACACGCACTTGACCGTTACCCTCTGAACAACCTCGGCCCCAAAGAGCTCGGCGTTCCTCGAGGAATATTATTCCTGAGCACAAGAATGAGGGGCCGGCTCTGTCTTTGCACCTGGCAGTAGGACCCTGAGGTCCTCCCTATCACCTGCTGAAGGCGCGTGGTGGGTCAGTGCGGCCGGGTCAGCAGCTGGACAACGGATCAGCGAGCCGGACCTCACCCCTGCCAGGCCCTGCGTGACGCTGTGCTCCGTACACAGATCTCTGCGTCAGGGAAAGTTGCAGAGCGCTGCTGCCAGCAGCGTGGCTGTTCTGTCCTGTTCTACCCTCTACTGCTTTGCTGCTTCACTTGCAGCTCCACGGCCAGGGCTGTTTTAATTTGCCAGAAGGTGACTGGAGAAAGGCTGAACCCAGTTCTCAGGCCGCATCGCTCCTATCGCTCCCTTCGGACGCGCCCGTGAGACGACGTCTGCGGCGACGGCTCTGCAGCGCAGCCACGCAGCGCCACGGCACCGCCTCAGGGAACTCATCTTTGCGTGGCAGAGTGTTGGAGAGAAGTGCTGCTGCCTGCAGACAGGTCTGCAGACAAAGCGCAGGCACCATGGAAACTGCTGGAGAACAAAGGCACCGCAGAAAGGGCAGAGGCAGCCAGCCGTGCCACGGCCGGCCGGCAATGCCCCAGCGCTTCTCGCCGCCCCGCATTCGCCTCCCGGAGCAGCAGCTGCCCCTGCACCAAGCTGAACCGTGACCAAGGGTCGGGGCTTTGGGAGGCGGGACGAGCAGATGTGGATTCTGCACAGACCTGTGTTTGCCATCTCCAAGGTGACAGTGCAGAAAGTAGGGCAGCCCGTGGGAAACACAGCGAAAAGCACAGCCACCCTTCAGCGCATGTCGCCGCGGACTGGAGGAGATCCCACTAGGAGGGATCACGAAGCAGGAGGTAACAGAAGCGCTCCGCACTCGCCAGGGGCTGTTCCAGGGAAGTTTCAGCATCTGCTTGTCCACTTTTTTGTCCCCTCCCTGGGAACCACCTGCAGGTGCTGCTGGAAACAGGGTGGCGCCAGGCTGAAGGAAACCTCAGTCTCAGTGCACACGTGGCTGCTCCTGCTTGCTCTTCCTTTTCCATCCAGTGATTGTAGCGGAGCCTAACAGAGGATTCGGTTGGCTCCCTTTGTTAGGGAAGGAAGAGCTGAAACATGGTGCCACCAGAGTCCTCAGTCCAGACATTTTGGACGATGACAGTTGTATTTCCTCCAAAGGGGGATGAGGTGGTGTTTATACATCTGGTGGGTTTCCTCAGGTCACATTGCGATGCCTGTGATGAGCACCAGGGAAGAACCTCTAGCGAGTCCCACAACGCTTGTATTGGTGTCAAAAGGCCACCACCAGTTCATCTTTGGTGGCTCCCAGTCTCAGTGACAGCTGAATACAGAACAGATGGGCAGGGGGCAGAACCTTGTCCAACAGAGCTGATGGCCCTCGAGCTGTGCGTGGTGCTGCATCGATCAGTGAGAAGGAACTTCTTCACAGTGGGGGTGACAGAGCTCTGGAACAGGCTGCCCAGGGGGGTTGTGGAGTCTCCTTCTCTGGAGATGTTTAAAACCCACCAGGACATGTTCCTATGCGATTGGATCTAGGGCATCCTGCTGTGGTGGGGGGACTGGACTGGATGGTCTTTCAAGGTCCCTTCCAATCTCTAATGTCCTGTGATTCTGTGATTGCCAGGCTTTGAATTTTGATACCCGAAGACCTGCAGTGCCTGGAGTCTTTCATCTTGTCCTAATGTCAGGATCCTTGTTTTGATGCTGATGTTATGCAGAAGACACACTCGGGAAGCTGCATCCGTGCCTCGGTCAGCTTTCTGCAGGAAGCTTCAAAACAGCAGAAGACACTTTCCTGCTGCAAGAATCACACCAAAAAAGCTCAAGCCTCGACCTGAAGGAGTACTTGGTCCCACAAGATGTTTGCCATGGCTGGCTACCGGGCTTTTTTGGTGCCAGGTGTAGTTTGTCTTGTCTGCAGCCCCACGTGCCGCTGCCTTCTCTAGCTGCATGGTGCTGCGGAGCTGCTTGGAGGTTTCCTGCTGAGTCCCAGCTCACCTCGATCCTGGCTCAGAAAACATTTTGGCAGGACAAGAGAGGTGAATACCCAACCACTCCAGACATTCATCTCCCAAAAAAGCCCCTTTCACATGGGAAGCTGAAATGCTCAGCCAAAGTGGCCGATGGCAGCCCAGCGGTCCAAGGGTCTGACAGACCCGCCTCTCTCTGGAGGTTTCTGCTCTGTCCAGCTTTAAGCCACAAGAACAGCTCCCCTGCAGTCTGCCCTCACTTCTAATTCCCATCACGCTAAGAACACAGTGCTGAGACAGGGGGGAAAAGCTTTTCTTAAAAATTAACCCTTTAACCCCGGGGAGGGACCTCCTGGTAGTGTCCCCAGAACATCTTCCACCCTCCAGCCCACAGCCAGCCGATGCAGACTCCTGGGGAAGCTCCTGGCAGAACAGCTCTCTGCTCTGCAGGCACTTCAGCTGCTTTAACGCCTCTGAAGTTGCTTGACGAGGCAAGGACGCACCGTGGAGGGCAAAACCCACGCCACATAAAAAGGGACTAGTTAGAAGGAGAGGGACACACTGTCAGGCTTCCCTAAAGGGAAGAGCCCAACCCGGCCCTGGTGAAATACTTTGACAACAAAGAGGACATAAAATACAGCATCGGAGTCACAACCAGGGCACCTGAAAGAGAGGACAGCACAGAACGACTGCGCGTTGCTCTCCTTGCCGCTGCGGCTCTGTCTATAGAGGGCTGCTCAGGGGGAGAGACACGTGGCTGTGGAATTATATAGATTTAGTCTAAACCAAGCCAGGCTGCACGGCTGCATGTTTCACCACCCAAAGACCTTGAAATACTTTGCCTCCAATTCAAATCATATTACCCTGGGTTTTTAACCCATCAGCCTAAGAGTGTGGTGACGGCGCAGGAGGGTTTCATGCAGGCTTGCGGCAAAGAGGGTTGAGGGAAAGGGGTTCACACTTAACCCTGACACCAAAGAAACCAGCAGCAGGAGAGGAAAAAGGTTGCAGGAATCAACAGGAAATGGGAAATTATTTCCTACTTTCACAGGATCACAGAACATCAGGGATTGGAAGGGACCTCGAAAGAGCATCCAGGCCAATCCCCCTGCCACAGCAGGATCACCTAGATCCAGTCTCACTGGAACACATCCAGGAGGCTTTAAAACTTCTCCAGAGGAGACTCCACAATCCCCCTGGGCAGCCCCTTCCAGGGCTCTGTCACCCTCACTGGGAAGAAGTCCCTTCTCATGTTTCTGTGGAATCTCCTCTGTTCCAGCTGACACCCACTGCCCCTTGTCCTATCACTAGATGCCACTGAGCAGAGCCTGGCTCCATCCTCCTGACACCCACCCTCAACATATTTATCAACACTAACCAGGTCACCCCTTAGTCTGTTTCTCCCAGCTCCAGAGCCCCAGCTCCCTCAGCCTTTCCTCATCAGGGAGATGCTCCCCTCCCTTCATCATCTTCGTGGCTCTGCCCTTAGCAAAAAGAATAAAACTGTGAATAAATCTGCTCATCTGGCTCCTAGAAGAGGAGAATAAACCGCTCTCAAGTGGAAAATCTGAGAGGTTCTCTAATCTCCCCGTCGCTCTAGGCACAGAGTTTAATCTACCTTTTCACATTCAACACGAGAAGTGAACTCAGTCCAGAAACCACCTCAGAGCTATTGCTGGGGGACGACGGGGGGAAATTATTTGAGGATGAACTGTGGTGGCGTAAATAATAAGCTCTGCAGTGGATGGCTTCAGCACAAGCCAAGGAGTTTCAGCAGGTTCAGAATTCAGCTTCCAGGTTTGAGTGTTCAGTATCAGAATAAAAAAGTGCAGTGCTTCACAGAATCAGTGAGTCATTCAGGTTGGAAAAGACCCTTGGGATCATCGAGTCCAACCATCAACCCTGCTCTACAAGGTCACCCCTAAACCAGGTCCCCCAGCACCACATCTAAGTGAGTTTTAAACTCATCCAGGAATGGGGACTCACGCACCACCCTGGGCAGCCCAGTCCAGGGCCTGACCACTCTCTCCATGAGTAATTTTTTCCTGATTTCCAGTTTTAAAGAGATTAATTATGGCTGAAACTTCAGATAAAGTAATGGACAGATGTTTCTGTGTCTGACACAGCATCAGACACTGGAAACAACAAGGTCAGCAGCTACAACAACGTGGAGAATGACAAAGACCAATGTACCTGTCTGCACTGAGAAACCACCACAGGTTCTGGAGGCAAAAGCCAGGGCGAAGACAGACTGGAGCCGGTCATAAGCGAGAGACAACTTCCACTGCATTAAGTTACCTTGCAGGGAGGTAAAAGCCAAATCAGCAAACCAGAACAAAGGAGAGAACTGGGCAGAGCACGAAGGCAAAGAGGTGTTGAACCCTGTCTGCTCCATCCATTCATTAGTCAGAGGGTAGGACACCGGGAACACAGTCCTTCTGCAGCGACAAGGAGTCAGCTGGCTTCTAGTGGTGATGTGAATGGGGCTCTCTTGCTTTGGGCACGAAGGAAAATCCCACGAGAGCTGCATCCCCTGTATCTCTACATCACATCCCACCACCAGTTAGTGTTGAGCAAACCCCTGTGTTTCTGTTGCTCACTGTGAGGGGTAACTCAGTGCCAGCTGACCCACATTGCTCTGCGGGTAGATCTCTGAGGCAGGACCCTCTGAGAAGCATTTTGCCTGCGTGATGAACATCTCATGGGGGGATTGGACTAGATGATCTTTCCAGCTCCTTTCCCATCCCTAATTCTGTGAATATACTAGAAAAAGCATCTTCTGGGTCCATAAGGCAGCAGATGAGAACCAGGGCTCATGGCTGGTGCCTGCCTGGAGACACCACGAAGCAGCATTTGGCCACCTTGCAAGCTCCCTAGAACTTTACTGTCCCTCTGCCATACCTTAGAGGGTGTGAGGCACAGCAGAACCCGCGGCACAAGACAGCGTGTTGCAGCTTTGCCCTCTGCTGGCCACAATCCCCAGGCAGGGCCACGCTTCAGGACTGCCAGCTCCAGCCCCCTGCCCCTGCGTCTTCCTCAGGGCAGAAGGGCAAGGATTGGACACAGCAAGAGACCGGGAAAGCCATTGGCTAGTGGCTGGCGACCCCTCACCAGGAAGGGCTGTACCTGAAAGCCCAGAAAAGGTACAGTGAGAACCTCAAACTGTGAACCCCACCACCAGCCCCACGTTCTGGCCCAGCCACCCAAAAGGTGACAGAGAAACGGGGCAGCTTTCCAGTGCCAGAGCTGGTTTGTCCCTTCCCTTCGCCTCTTCCCCCACTTCTTTCCCCTGCTGGGCGTCTGTTTGGTTCCCCTCAAAATGCTCTAAGGCAAGAGAGCTTGTGGAGCTCCAAAGGAGTCGCCTTGGCAACGGCCAGCCAAGCTCTCCCTTCTCCTCCTGCCTCTGTTTTCTCCGGGTTTCACAGAACTGCAGCCCTGCTCCCCATCCTAAATGTGCCGCCGGCACCGGTTCCAGCAACCAGGGGCGTGAAAAGGACTGCTGGCACCGCTCTGCTTGTAAACTCAACAAAGCCCCGCGGGTCGCCGAGCTGCCTGAAGAATTCCCTGGCCTCTCTGGTGCTGGCAGCTCACTCAGCACTCCAACAGCGACCGCTGGCTCTGGAGGAGAGTCCAAGAGCCTCCAGCGCCGCTGCTCTCCAGCACTTCCAGCTCCATTAGAGAGTGAAAACACTATTGAAAGATCTGTGTGGCTGGTCTGATGACACGTCCAGCCCGTGTCCATTACTCACACATTTCCCCACTGCTCTCCCACTTCTCTGTTGTTCTTTGTCCTAGGGTGGATATTCTGCTGTGGGGAGAGCGCAGCCTCCTCACCACCACCCGCGGCTGCTTGGCTGAGGCAACCCCGTCGCTGCTCGCCGTCTCAGGCACACCTCAAAGGCACCCAAGCAAACCTCAGCTAATCGTTTCTAACAGCAGCAGGCAGCGTTACGCCCGTGATTGAATCCTGTCTGAGATCAGGAGTGTGATGGAACCGTAAGTCAGCAATTACAGCGCTGACCTGTGTTCAGGGGATGCGGGCAGGCAAGGCCCTTCGTCATCTGTCACAGGGTAACGCTCTAATCTGATTTAGAGCCTCTCTAGAAAAGGGTAATTTACTTACCTGCTCACTTGCAAGGACTGTCCTAAAGGCTGCTACAAACCACGATGCACGTTAGGGAAACGGTGGTGCAGAACGCCACCCGTGCAAGAGAAACTGTGGAGAATCACAGGACATGAGGGGTTGGAAGGGACCTCCAAAGATCATCCAGTCCAACCCCCCTGCCACAGCAGGATCATCTAGATCCAGTCACACAGGAACACGTCCAGGTGGGTTTTAAACATCTCCAGAGAAGGAGACTCCACAACCTCCCTGGGCAGCCCCTTCCAGTGCTCTGTCACCCTCACTGGAAAGAAGTTCCTTCTCATATTGATGTGGAACCTCCTGTGTTCCAGCTCACACCCACTGCCCCTTGTCCTATCACTAGATGCCACTGAGCAGAGCCTGGCTCCATCCTCCTGACACCCACCCTCAACATTCATGAGGTCACCCCTCAGTCTCCTCTTCTCAAAACTAAAGAGCCCCAGCTCCCTCAGCCTCCCCTCATCAGGGAGATGTTCTACTCCCTCCATCACCCTGGTGGCTCTGTGCTGGACTCTCTCTACATGATGGTAAAACATACAGTTAGAAAGGAAAAGAAAATTAACAGAGGCAGGCACAGCCTTTGGGAAGAAGCCATCTCCTAGAGGAGGCAGACAAGATCAAGGAAGTTCTCTCACTGCAGCCACCCACACCCCAGCCTGCACTTCAGCATCTCACAACACTTCACTGAAACGCACTAAAACCTCACTATGTCCTTGGCTGGCAGATGACAGACATGCAAGGACAACATCTCAGCTTGGAAACAGGAAGAGAAATAAATCAAAGAAGCCTTTAGGGGCCACAAAAACGTACCAGTGTCCCCAGTAGAGGCTGGTTGGATCAGACTACCATCAGCAGCCCCTAGAGCAGCAGATCTTCCAGTCTGTGTCTGATAAGATCTACAAATACCCAGCGCTACCTTTTTCAAACATCAGGGGCCTCTTTTTAATTGAAGACGTTCTGCTGCCATCAAAGGCCTCACGCAGGTCAGAGTCACAGCTCTGCTGCTGCTGCTGCTGCACAGAGTCTGCAACTACAGGTAAAGAGATGAGAGCTAAAAATAACTTCAGATCCAGCCCTGTGCTGGGTCATGACGAGCAGAATCGATGCTGGGTTTTGCTCCAGGCAGACTGATGTGTAACGATGCTCTTTTAACACACACAACAGTCGAGGGAGGCAGAAGCATCAGCACAACCAAACGAGCAGCTTATGAATTCATCTAATTTTACAGTATCACCTTGCACTATTTAAAAATGAAGTCACTGCTGGAAGGTTTTAGGACTGGATGAACTTGGAGAGCAACGGAGCAGACAACTGAATGGGAAACAAAAGCCTGCACGACTGCAGGGAAACGTGCACCCCTCGTCCGAAGTCACCCTCCCTGGGTAAGGGCAGACAGGAAGTTGTACCTGCAGGGATGCAGCTCTTGGGGTGGCAGAACCAGCAGAGGGACTCCTGACTGCTCTGTGGAACGGCCAACGCTGAACTGACACAGTTATGGCCAGGAACGCGAGGGCGGCTTCCGGTCCTGTTGGCTCAAGTCAGCAATTGTTAACGGAGCTAAACTCCAAGACTTTGGCTTTTGCTGCTCTGCTCTCTGCAAAACAGAAGTCTGGATCATGTATGATCTGGATTGTTTAGAACGTGGATGAAATGTTTAATTTCAGCAGACAAACCCAAAACACTTTACCCAGATTAGTCCGTTGAGTTGTTGGTTTTTTTCTCCCAGAAATGTAAAGAAAAAAACAACTCTTGTTGTGTTTCCAGCAAGACACCCAGGAGACATCCACTGATCAATTCCTTCCTGGGGTTACCTCAGTGTTCTCTACGGTGTCAACCATCCCACCCACTCACCTACTCTAAGAGGAGCGGAGGATTAAATAATAATGTCAAGACCTGCAGCTGGACACCCCCACACTCTGCTTTTCCCTGGAGTCCCAGGGGAGGAGCTGTCCTTACACAGTTTCCAAGAACCATTAACAAGCTCTTCCCCTCCGCCCCTGAAAGTCTGGCTCTTATCTGGCACTTTTCCCCCCATGTTGCCACTATCTGGTTTGATCACAGTGATGCCATCTGCCTGGATCTGTGGCAACTAATCCCCTCCAGTCCCCCCCTCACCGCTGCAGGAAAGGGATGGAGCCTTGTGCTGGTGGTACCTGACTCTACAGACTGTGCAGATAAACCAGACAAGTTCCCTTCAACACTCTGGTGGTGTTTTAGGAACTTTTTATTTGAAAAGAACTTCATCCTTCTATTCATAAAGAAGTTTCACCCTCTTATCAACCAACGTGCTAATATTTCTCTGCACTCAAATCCACTAAACAGCAGGCAGACACATACAAAAGGTTTAGCTTAAGTAACTCCAGCTCTATGTTTGGGTGGTTTTGTCTTTTAAGTATCACAGAACATAAGGGATTGAAAGGGACCTCAAAAGATCCTCCAGTCCAATCCCCCCCCGACCAGCAGGATCCCCTAGGTCCAGTCACACAGGAATATGTCCAGCTGGGTTTGAAATGTCTCCAGAGAAGGAGGCTCCACAACCCCCCTGGGCAGCCCCTTCCAGTGCTCTGTCACCCTCACTGGGAAGAAGGTCCTTCTCATCTTGATGTGGAAGCTCCTACGTTCCCAGTCGACAACAGATCACCAGTTTAACTTGTGACCTACCCGACTTTAACACTTATCTGGAAGTGAGAATTAATTTCCGGAATGTAACAAACAAACTTTCCTTATTTCTTATTTCTTCCTCTGAAGATTCTTCTGGGGAAAAAAGAAAAAGCTTAGATTCAGTTTAGGGTGTGAATTTCCTCCCAGGTGTCTCAGTGATGGATTTGCTGGCAGACCCGTTACTTTTGAACCATCTGATGGATGAAGCAGAGGCCTAGAGAGGTTTATTCATCGTTAACCAGTTTTATTAGTCCCAGTGTCACGTGGGACTGAAGAACAGGAGATGCACAACAGAAAGCTTCTCAATTGTTTTATTATGTCATAGCCTAGTGTATAAAACTTCAACTTACAAAAAGAACCAACCAAGCCACCCCCAAGCCAACACCAGAAGTGAAGT
Source organism: Rhinopomastus cyanomelas (assembly GCA_013400115.1). NCBI lineage: Eukaryota > Metazoa > Chordata > Aves > Bucerotiformes > Rhinopomastidae > Rhinopomastus > Rhinopomastus cyanomelas. Next base: position 385,609 of record VXBP01005581.1, read on the forward strand.
AACCAACATCTCTCAGCACAACTTGCCTCAGAGAGCTTTACCTACGGGCTCAGGAGCCTGTTCACACTGGGATTTGGAACAATCTTCGCGTTTGCAGTCTGCAGGAACGGGAATCACACGGAGCAGGATGTGACTCTGCCTCAGAACAGAGGCAGAGCTGCTGCAAGCTGTGGTGTCTGTGGGGCAGGCTTCCAGTGGGGTTGTTTGCTTTCAATATTTAGTTCCTTTTCAAGCTCACAATCAGTCTTTGTTAGTTATCTTCAGTGAAGAAAATGTGCTTTCTTGTCCGTTGAGTCTTTTCAAGTCTCATTTTCTCAGCTTTAGCAATCAGCTGCAAACAGGGAAATATTGGAGAAAATCAGAGATATTTTTATGATTTTGTCTCACAATCAGGAATGTTTCAGTCACTGATTCACCCAGCTTCCTCAGAAGCAGCTGATGCCTCAGGAGCTGAGCTAACCTGTACCTCTCGCACCAAAGAAAAGGACTGCCTCAGAACCATCAAAAATAGCTCCTCAGCCTCTGGACACTGCAGACATTTCATTCCACAGAATCACAGAACATTAGGGGTTGGAAGGGACCTCGAAAGAGCACCCAGTCCAATCCCCCCACCACAGCAGGATCACCTAGATCCAGTCACAAGGAACACGTCCAGGTGGGTTTTAAATGTCTCCAGAGATGGAGACGCCACAACCTCCCTGGGCAGCCCCTTCCAGTGCTCTGTCACCATCACAGCGGAGAAGTTCCTTCTCTGATTGATGTAGATCCTCCTGTGTTCCAGCTCACACCCACTGCCCCTTGTCCTATCATTAGATGACACTGGGCAGAGCCTGGCTCCATCCTCCTGACACCCACCCTCCACATATTTATAGACATTATTAACGAGGTCCCCTCTCAGTCTTCTTTTCTCCAAGCTAACAAGACCCAGCTCCCTCAGCCTTTCCTCATAAGGGAGGTGTTCCACTCCCTTTGTCATCTTAAACCCCCCTTCTCCCTCTCAACTCAAGAGGGCAAAAATCACAACTTCAAGAACCCAGTTGCATGCAGTAAGTTAAATAAACCCAGCACTGGATCTACGCTGTCACTGATGTAAGACACAGTCAGACCATACAAGTGCCCTGGGGACCTTGTGTTGTTTTCTACACTGTTAGCAAAGACACAGAGTGCCGCAGTCCAGATGGGACAGACAGCAGAGCACAAGTCACAACCCTGCTGAGAAGTCATCCAAAACCACACTGAAGTTAGGAGGAATAACTAACTCTAAACCTTGTCGGCCACAGGATTTGTTTGGTTGCAGCTGCATGTTGGTGACCAGATTGCTACTAGTAGCAGCAGGCAGGCACAGAACTGGTCAGTTCTGAAGGACAAAGCCCCAGACACAATCAAAAGGGCATGAGGCCCAGGCATTCCCACTGTCCTGCTTTCCCATATGTCCTGCAAATTATTCCACCCTTTGCAAATACCCAGTTCTCAACTGCTCACCAAATGCCTTTCACTTCTACAGCCACCACGCCCCACCTCTGAAGCTTCCTCCTTAGGTGTAAGGGGCTGGAGGGGGGGGGTATGAGGTGTAAATGAGTGTGAGCAGCATCACCTCTGCCCAGAAGACAAGTGGAAGGCTGGGAGGCACCTTGGCTTTGTGAACAAGGTTCACCACAGGTAAACTCCAGAGGACAGCCAGGCTTCGGCTTAAGTTCTGGATATCAAGGGATATCCAGTCCCTTGTGGGTGTTCAGTTGATTATAGAAATTACAGCAGAGGAAATAAAACCTCTGCCTCTTAAGGGTGAAGCCATCCTGAACCCTTATGGATAAACAAGATGTGTAATCATGAGTCCTATAAGCACTCGTATCGACATCACTGCACCTACACGGCTGGTGTCAGTGGAACTTCCAAGCCTGCATCTCCAAACCGACAGCAAGTACGCGATGCTGCTGGAATCATCAGGACAAACTAATGAACAGGCAATGCAAAGAGATGATCTTGTTTGGGGTCTTAAACCCCCTGACACAGCAGATCTCTACAAGAGAGTTACACTGATCACAGAACAGTCGGGATTGGAAGGACCTTCAGAAGATCCTCCAGTCCAATCCCCCCACCACAGCAGGACCACCTAGATCCAGTCACACAGCAAGATATCCACGTGGATTTTAAACGTCTCCAGAGAAGGAGACTGCACAACCTTCGTGGGCAGCCCCTTCCAGGGCTCTGGCACCCTCACTGGGAAGAAGTTCTTAGTCATACTGATGTGGAGCCTCGTCAGCTCTAGCTGTTTAATTATGAAGCTACACTACTTTCTCCCCATCCTTTTTTATCATGACCTTTAAAAAAGGTCAGTTTGTGAGTACTGGGGAAAATAGTTTGAAATAAAATATTAACTGATATTCACAATCAGAGAAGAAAGGATGAGTTCTTGGGTTTTTACCATCAGCCTGTATTCCATATCAGAAGGACCTTCTTCCCAGTGAGGGTGACAGAGCCCTGGAAGGGGCTGCCCAGGGGGGTTGTGGAGTCTCCTCCTCTGGAGACATTTCAAACCCACCTGGCTGTGTTCCTGTGCGACTTGGTCTAGGTGATCCTGCTGTGGCAGGGGGATTGGACTAGATGATTTTTCGAGGTCCCTTCCAATCTCTAATGATTCTATGAAATACAGACCATACGAAAGTGAGGGAAGGGTTAAGAGTTCCTGACTGCAGCCAAGCATTCTTGTCCTGATGTTTGGCCTAACAGAGTTAGCATTTAAATAGCGTTGGCCCAGCTTTGAAGTTAACACCTCCGAGCCTGCGGAGGTGCTGGGTGAGGGGGAGTTTGCACCCAGGCTGCCCCTATTGTTAGGCAGGGCCGAGACAGTTTGTATTTGCAAGCCTAGATGAGGTACATTACTGACCAATTTACACCGGTTTGGTCAACAAATACCAGCCCTCAGAAGGTGAAGAACAGAAACTGGAGGGCAAGGGCAGCCACAGCCCAAAGTGAAGTTGTAGGTGCCACTGGCACCTTTTGTTTCAAAAAGTAAAAGTACATTTAAAAAAAAAAGCCAACCCCACTCAGTAGAAGCTGTAGTTATCCCATTCAAAGACGGCCCAGGCAGCTGCTGCTCCTGTGGGTCACTCTATTTCTTTGCAGTTATAGAGGGGATGATGAGCAGGGAATGTTTGATACCGTGAGCATTGCTGCAGCATCTACGGAACAGTCTCCCAAGTCACCAGCAAACAATTAGGGTCAGATGATGTGCAAGTTTTGCAAGCAGCAGCATAAAGACTCGGCTTAAAGGCGACTCAGAAACCTTATCTGCAGCGTGTGCAAAGTAAACTCAGCAATAAAACGTCAGTGAAATACTCTGGCGGCTCCTCTCAGCCAGGCAAAGGAGTTTAATCACCAACCCTGTATGCCTGGAAGGATCTTCTAGGGCACAGGGGCAGAGACTGCAGCCTCAAAGTTCACCGCAACGCTGCCTCACCACCGCAGCCTGACAGGCACAGCAAGGTCAAGGCTGTAAGGAAATTTCACTAGGCCCGAGGCAGTTCTGGCCTGGAAGCTGCTCACGGCTGCAGAGCAGCCACAACTGCTCTATTTCAGGGCTGTACAACCCCATAGCGACACCAGCAGAAATGGATGTAACAGATTAAATGGAGATGCACATATCACAGTGCTAAAAACGTTGATCTGCAGAGCAAAAGCCTGATTTTCAACCCTGCAAACCAAACTGCCTCGCAGTTTACCTTCTCAGTACCCCGCTTCTTCTCGCGAGGCTGGTTGAGTTTCGCTTGTCTGTCCACTAAAATCTTCTGCCAGTAACGCTGCTCGTGATCACCTGGAGAAACAAACGAACATCGTGGCTTATGGAAAGAAGTACAGAGGAATAAAAGAGGATGCAGTGAGGGAAAACTTGTCAAGGTGAAGAACAAGCACGGCTCCATCAAGTCTTAAGTGTCATAGCTGGAGAAGTCAGACAGCGTTCAACACCAGAGCAACAGTCGCTGCAGGTGAAGAAGGGAGGCCCTTTGATTTACTGATGCACTCAACTGTGGAGCAGAAAAAGTGATGGTAAGAGCACCCCAGATTCTTGTGGTTCATCAGAACCACTGCCAGAAGCAAACCCTGGGGACCTGAGGGGCAATTAGGAGTGGCTGCAGCAGGGGCTTATTCCAGCAGCTGCTTTGCCTCAAGAAGCAGTTTGCCACTGCTTCCTCTGGTTGGCTCTGATAGAACTTTTTTGCTGTGACACTGTCTTAGGGGAAGTCTTCAGTTACAGGCAAGTTTCCACGTTAACTTAGGAAAGATTCATGGAACAGGTATGGAATGAACCAGGTTCTCATACATCTTAACAGCATCATTCATATTCCCAATCACAACCACAGAGAATAACAGAACATGAGGGATTGGAAGGGACCTTGAAAGGTCACCTAAACATTTCCATAGATGTTAACTGTGCTCTCAGATGAAAAGACCAGTACAAGCCCTGAAGAGTAAAACGTCACTGGGAAGCTTAGCCCCTGCAGCAGGGAGCACTAAAGAGTCTTTCCTTACTCTCTGTATGCCCCTTATGCCACCAAGAAAGGCTGAAATCCTTACTGTGAGTCACTTCTGCATTCTTCACAAGCCTTCCCATTCTCATGTCAATGAAGCAGTTCAAAAAATAATCTAATCTGGAGGCTATGAATGGAAGGCTCTGCAATGTCCTACTTAGTCCTAAGTCCTACTAGTGCACTCTTTTATAGAGGGATACAAAACCCCAGGCAGGCACCAAGCACACAGCTGTAAAATGCTGTATTTCAAGTTGTTTCTGGATCTCTGGAACACAGGACACCCCGGGGACAAAACGACCCCAAAATAAGATTAGCAGCATTTGAAGAGTCTCAAACTTTAATTAATCGTGAAGGTTGATGCTTCATAAAGCCACTCCTTCTGCAACCCTTCTTTATCAGTTGTGGGGTTTGCATCCCTGCACCCACAGAACTGTGTTCTACGTGAGGATTTGTTAAGGAGTTACTAAAATCAACACACGTCAGGAGGAAGCTCCAGAGGAAGCCAGCAAAACAGATACTGCCCATACAACTTAAAAAAGACATTATTGTGGCATAAGGTACCCAACGTCCTGAAAGACGGAGATTCATTAGGGGGGAAGTGCTCAAACCACTCTAAGGGCACCCATGCTGTTAAGATTCACAGAATCCCAGAACATCAGGGATTGGAAGGGACCTCGAAAGATCATCTAGTCCAATTCCCCCACCAGAGCAGGACCACCTAGATCCAGTTGCACAGGAACACATCCAGGTGGGTTAAAAGGTCCCCAGAGGAGACTGCACAACCCCACCCTGGGCAGCCCATCCCAGCCAAAGTATCTAGACATGCATAACCCACCACTCAATACAACCCTTTCCACAGTATGTTTAACTCTTCACTGTCATCAAAACCCTCTGTCTTACCAGTGAGGATTTCGAGTTTCCAGCTGTTTTTGAGCTGTAGTTCTCTGTATGATTTCACAACAGCCTGGGCATCCTCGGGGGTCTGGAAGCGGACGTGACACTCCGTGTCTCCATCCAGCATGTCGACGTAAGCGGCTTCAGCCAGCGCTGCCAGAGCGTCCTGCCCCAAAGCACAGACAGAAACCAGACTTTAAAGTGGAAAAAAAAAGAGTGGTTTTTGGACTACGTGTAGATCAGTGACGTTTTCAAAAGGCTCAAGGTGGTAACAACTCGTTCTTTAATCAAGGAACCTCTTGCCAATCAGCTCTGCAGTCAGAGTTTTTCGAAGGTTATGACTGAATTCTGATTGATGAGCCTACAACCAGCTGTGTGTCTCTCCCCCTGCCCTGCAAGATTGATTTAAAGCACTGATTTGGAAACCATTTTGGTTCTGCATGACAATTACTCTACTCGGGGTGCACCAGCAATTACAGGCAAGGATTATTTTACTCCTGGAGCATCAGCAATGCTCCACTGATTCAGCGCTGTATCTAGATGGACTTTTGAGAATGACATCTGGGAATGACACTAACGTGTGTTGGACCAACAGACACTCATATGATTTAATTCCATGAATGAAATACATAAAAACAGGCCCACCCATGGCAAGTTAGTCCGAGATGAGTAGCAGTAAAGCAACCCCCTTCCTATCTGTATGGAGTGACCTCTGCCTGAAAATTCTCCCCAGAGCAAAAGGGAGAGGAGTCACACATGCAGAGAAGGACTTCACTTGGTACTACCTGCTGTTAGGGAAATGAGTTAAGACCACACATTCCTAGTCAATTTTGTTCACAGCAGGCAGCTCAAGATGCTTCTATTCAACAACCACACGCTGATTTTAACCCTCCTCTACCTCGGCCAATTTGAGAGGCAACCAAAGCTACTTGCCACTCTTTATCCTGCTACCCCAACATCACACTTCCATGGAAAAGTCTCAGCTGCTAAAAGCTGTCTCCAAGCAGCAACTTGATAGCAAAACAGGGAGTCAGTAAAACATTTAAACCTAAAAAACACCATTAAATCCGTCCTGCAAAGACCTTTCCAGTGTGAGGGGGCACAACTGGGACCACAGAGGGCTTCTGGAAGTCTATGAAGTGCCAACTTTGATAAAGGCAACTCCTCTGGGCAGTTTGTACCTCGGTAAGATGTGTACTGCAGTCAAAGGGACCCTCAAGCCTTACTAAGCCATTCTCCAGTGTCTCCAGCACTCAGACAACTGCCTGCAAACACACCGAGGCTGATAAGACACTGATTGAGCTGAAACCCTCTCATCAGCTTGTTCTCAGTTGAGACACTCACCTCCCCTAGTTCTAGGCACAGGCTGAACTTCACACACTTGCAGGCAGCCAGTGATTAAACAGGCTGCTCACCTAAAGTTTCGGAAGTCACCTCACAACTCCTGTTTTGAGCCATCCTCTCCTTTTCCCAAGAGGTCTGAACATTGATTCCAACAGTTATCTCGAGTCTTTCCAGCTGTTACTCATCCAGAAGTGCCATTTGTGAAAGTGACCTGCTGCCTCACCAGTGGAAATTCTAGCATCTGCAAAAAGCTTGTTCTGTCCTTTGGAAAACTTTTGATAGCTCCACGTCCAAAGGATGCAGCCTGAAACTGCTGTTGTCCTTGTAAGGAAATATTGTACTTAAAGCAGAGGTAACTTCCCTATCAGTGAGTGACACACTAGTTACTAGCCCAAAGGCTACTTTTGTTACAGGAAAAAAGAAGAGTACTTGCTACAGGGAGAAAAAGTGAAGTCAGAGAGGAATAAATGAGTAGATGAGAGCTGCTGGTGTCACTCACTGAGGAGTGTTTGTAATTGTGACTTTCTTATTAAGAATACACCTGGTTTTGGAGGCAAAGAGCATTTTCTTACTCCCAAAATCATGTCCACTGCAAGAAAACCAACACCAACCCCCAACAAACTTACAGTACGTGATCTGAATTGTGCCAAAAGGACAAATACAGAATGCTGCACCCACCGGGTCTTCAGCTTCTGTTTTTTAACCAGGAAAGAACCCATCATCCTCTAGATCACTGTTTATTTTTGGCATAATTTTCTTCATAAACTTGACATTGCTCTAAAGACCGATTTTTGCTTCGAAACAGCCTCTGTATTTCATTTTGCTGCAGAAAATCTACTATTAGGAGGTCCTAGAGAAGAATCTGTGGACAGCCACTGGCCCAAGGACTGGTTTAAAGGGGATTGCATATTCAAACATTTGGGGGGCTGGTAAGAGGAAAGGCTAACAGCTACCCTGAGGTTACAAAGGCTTTACCTTGATCTGCTTCCTGCCCGGCAGGGGCTCGGTGCTAATGATCTTCACAATCACTCCACTCACAAACTGGGGCCCCATTGTGATGGCCTTGCCAGGAGGGGCTGCCTCTTCTCTGGTGGCTGGTCAAGTCGAAATGAGGAGGGGGGGAAGGAAAAAAAGAGTTACATTTATTATTTTGACAAACTTAAGGTGCCATGAGAGCACACAAGCAACACTGTGCATGTAAGAAATTCAACTGCTACTGCAAATAAAGTGTTTTTCAACCTAGGACCAAGTAAAGTCAACGTGAGTAAAAAAATAAGGTCCAGGAAAAGTCACAGTGAATTTTTTTACAGCATAGATGGTTTTCTCCTAAGAATATTTTGTATTCTATTCATCACAACTAACAGTTGACCTCCCACCCCAGAGTGATTAAAAATAAGCAGTATTTAAGTTAGTGAAGTGAAGCACTGAGGAAAATAAAAAACAAAAAGTAATTGCACCTCTGGAAGAAGTAGAAATTTAACTAATGACATAATTACAGAGCTACCTGTAACCATAAAGCTGGCAAAACTCATTCTGAAGGCCTTATTTAGAGAACTTGCTCTGTAAATCACTGCAGGTATAGCTGAACTTAAGCAAATCAGGCCCAAGTTACAGCAGCAAAACAGACTCATTCACCTCTCCAGGGCTTCTATAAATTGAAAAACCGAAGGAGATGCTCAGGCTTAAGAACTAGAGGAAGAACTGAAATTGGTTTAGATTTACTTATAAAATCCCTTATTCCCCAGTGTGCTGCTGTGTGCAGTGATACACAAAGATGTCATTTGGCAATGTTTCTGGTGTCTAAAACCCCAGAATAAGGACAAAAAGCCAAAGCAGCATCTCCAACAGGATTACATTTGTCATTCTCCGAGTCGGGCTTCTTCTGTGCGCAGGAGTCCACCTCCATGTCCCCCGTGGGCTCGGGTTTGATCTGTGCCATGGCCTTCTTTAAGGCTGCCATACTGGCTTTCTGAAGGGCCAGGTATTCCTGCTTCAAATCCAGCCATTCGGTCCTGCAAGCGGAAACACAGGCAGAGGATGATAACTGCACATCAGGAAGTAATATTCCAAAAGCCAGCAATCACGTAGGACAAGAGACTTTACAAAGAGGTTCAGCTGAACTTGGTGAGCAGCAGAGCCCCTCTTCTTATCAGTGGGGAGCTCCCTGCACTTGGGTCAAATTAAACCATCAAAATAGCTGCATTTTTATTATTTTGGTGCTGGTTTTGTTATGCCAGAAGAGTTTTAACAAGCTCTGGCAAATAACTCCAGTGGGGTGACACTTGGATTTGTGCCTACGCACTCAGAGTCATACATCTTTAAGACCGACCTGGGTGTGTTCCTGTGTGACTTGGTCTGGGTGATCCTGCTGTTGCAGGGGGATTGGAGTAGATGATCTTTCGAGGTCCCTTCCAGTCCCTAACGATTCTATGATTTTGGTAGCCCAGGTGATGCTGCTCTGGCAGGGAAACTGGACCAGATGATCTTTCAAGGTCCCTTCCAATCCCTAATGTTCTGTAACTCTGTAGCCTTGATCTGTACTGGGAACTCCACCGAGCCTGGCCACTAAATTCAGTGTTTTCTCACAGACAGTGAACTCTGAATTCACTGACCCGGCTCCCAAGCTGCTACATTAGGAGTCAGCCGTTTATTTTCCAGAAAAATCATTGATGGAAAATCAACAACTGGTTAAACTCACCCAAAACCCCACCGAGATAAGGACATTCCTTACTATTCAAATGCATTTGGGTGAAAAAATACCACCACATGGAAGCAATTTATATATTTACATCCATTTAACATGGAGATGTTTCTGCAAACAGCTCGGGCTTTGCTCCCCACAAACACAATGCCCATAGTGGCACTGTGAGAACGACTCATTGTTACCCTAATCTGTGCTATCAAACGAGCTGATAGAGGATTTTTAAAGGGGAGGATATCTTGTGGTAATGGTTTTAGCTGTTAATATTGACAACTGTGTACTTCAAAAAAAAGAAGCAAGCCTCCAGACTCACCCAGGATCATACATTCTCCACAGAGCAAAGACATTAAAATAACAAAAGAGCCACGTAATGATTCTTGGAGATAAAAAGGCAACACAACTCCACGGCAAGGTGGGGTATAAATACGAGCTGGAGGAGATGCTGGCTGGTAACTTGACTCGAAGCAAGAGAAGACCCGTGAGGAGGAGACAGGCAAGTAACTCGCGATGCTTTCGCTCTTAGAAAAACTCTGTTTTCCCTCCCCTCTGCTAGAGTTAACTAAACCTTGTCTCTGTTCTCTCAGAACCCCGCTGGAAGACGAGCGGCGCCCACAGAACGTCACCCTTTTGTCGTGGACCCCTTTTACTTTAACATGGAGGTGCTTTCTGTGATTCTACAAAAGTAAGTGCTTCCATGTTTTAGTAGAGGTGAATCCTGATCGCAATGCTGAACCCCCACCGAGGATTTTACTTTTTGGGCTCCACTTCACTCGCGGCTTTTTTTACCCGGGAAAAGAAAAAAAACCCCGAGTTTTGGCTTCATCGAGGGACACTTCTCCAAGAACATCCCGAGCGCTTCTCGACACTCCTCGACCTGTGGAAAATGTATTTTCAGGGGAATGTGAAGTTACTTTTCAGTTTTAAAGGGCTCCCTTCGCTTTAACATGGAGGTACCTGCTGCCTAAAAAAAGTAAGTGCTTCCATGTTTCAGTGGCGGTGGATCCTGCCGTTTCAAGGACCAGCTTCGTTACACTAACGCACCTTTTTTTTTATCCTGCAGTTTTTAGTTATTTAAAGGACCCCCACAACTTAAATGTGGATGTACTTGCTTTGAACCTGACTAGTAAGTGCTTCCATGTTTTGGTGATGGTGAATCCTTTTTTCCCTCCTTATCTGGAAACTCTTCCCTCTCCCTAGGAAACGTATCGGAATGGACACTGCACCCGAGAATGTATTTTATTTGCAATCATTTTCCTGTTGTGGTGGGAACTTAATGTATTATAAAGCCCGGGATGGCAAGGACCCCCTCTACTTTAACATGAAGGTACTTGCTGGATGCCAAAACAAAAGTAAGTGCTTCCATGTTTTAGTTGTGGTGACTCCTGAAAGGCCAACACTTAGTTGCCAGTATTTTTAATAAACTTAAGGAATGGCAAGACTTGGGCTGGGCATCTGGAACGTGGTGAACTTTTCCTTGGCAAACTCTGGTAATTGAACCCTTCCTCTACAGGCTAATACTGTTGCTAACATGCAACTCTGTTGTGTAAAATTGGAATTGCACTTTAGCAATGGTGATGGACTGTCAGACACACAAAAATGAAACCTTGCAAAGGCTCAAAACACAAAGGAATCGGTTCTGTGAGCATGTTGAGCAATAAAAATCCAATAAAGCCGTGGTGTGACACTCATGAAGCGGGTTTACAGTTCCTTCAACCTCTGCCACCAATCCCCCATCCCCATTTGGTAGCCCCATGGGTTATGTTCCATAACCTACTTGGAGAGTACACGGAGTGGAATAACTTCTTCACCCATTTTGTGGCGTTCTTTGTGTTTTTTCTTGTGCTTCCTTTTCGACTTTGAGAGGGATGTGTCCTTTTTATCTTTGTCATCCTCTGCAGAAATGTCTGCACACAAAAAGTACAAAATGTTTAAACACACAGATACGAAACACTGGTTATTAAGCATTGCTTCTTCAATTCATTAAAGCCTTAATTTCTATCACTTTATCAACTACCTCACTTCAAAAGACTCTTGACTCTCTCACCACATACATACACTGTCGGCCTCATTTGCTTTTTACTTCCTAATCTTATCTAGATTCTTATAAGCACTGTCACCATTTGCCACACTACAGCGCCGTTCTATTGATATGAACTTGTAAACTAGATGAAAGTTCTTTCTAGTCTCGGTGTAGGTTCTCAGTGCCAGGTTTAAATTTAACTGCAGACCCCCACACAGTCCTAATCTGATCAGCTCCCATATCGACATTTTTCATCTACTGACCCACTAGGGACACACATTTGGATTACACAAAAGTGGACTTTACACTCTTTGCAACCCCCATTCCTCACTTCTTCCTCTTCTTTCTTGGGCCTACACTTTCTTGTAGTGTCAGGATCCACCTCCCCCCCCACCCCCATGCAGGTAAATGCTGACCACTTACCATTGGAATCCTTCGGCGCTTCTGTGGTTTCCTCTTTTACAGGATGAACCTCATCCTTTTGAGCAGTTTTCTTGACTTTTGGAGTTGATGTGTCTCTGTCTCCAGAGCTGGTCCTTTTTCTCTTCCCTGGCCTGCCTTCCCAAGGTGCCTCGGAGCTTTCTGCTCTGTCCCATTTTCTCTTCTCTCTTTTTGAGGGCTGCCTGTGCATCTCGGTCCCTTCCATTTCTGAACACTCTGATGAAGTCCGGTGTCTTTTTGACTTGGGCACTTGTGCTGTTGTAGCGTTTGTGTTGGATTCCTTGGTCTCTGAAGCTGCCTGTGCATTGCTCTCCTTCTTAATTTTGGATTTCTTTTTTTTCTTCTTTTTCTTCTCTTCTGTGTTAAAAGCACAGTATTTAAACTGCCAGTGATTAAGAATCAGAGGAGGTTAGCTGACCCAAGTAAACAATCATGATGCCACATCCCGATAACCTGGAATGTTTAACTAGCAATACAGGCGTCTCTGCCACATCTCTTAACAGGAGCTTCAAGAGCTCTTCCTGGGCACTTCTAAGGAGAGAAGGTCAAAAAAGCCCACCCTACAGATAAGACTCACAAAGGGAGAAAGACACCAAGTCACAAGGGCAGCTTGGCTACAGGGTTCCTGAGGTACATAATCTCAGATTTAAAAAGAAAGGACCTCAAGGTCCTTGCTTGCTCTTAACAAAGGCACATTTTGCTATGTCATCCCATGTCTGTGACAGTTATTTGACCAAGAAAATGCCCAATCCATTTATCACACTGTACCATGAACAACTATGGCCCAGCTACATTAAAGAATGGGAACTTCACCCATCTGGAATTCACTTTCAGTACTGGATTTGCTCCCAAGTTACAATAAGCAGGATGCAGTAGGAAGGGGCAGAGTACCCTGAATGTGTTCAGAAGTATGGGCTTACCCGATCCCTACAGAAAGATGCTCAACTGAAGACAGTAACTTAATGCTTACCTACTACAGTGTTACTTGAGTTCAGTGTAGGAACAGGCTTATTCTTTACTGTTTTGGGGAAAATGCCAGGTTTCCGAGGTGCTTCTTCTGGGGGATTGTTCAGAAACTGCCCAAATAGAAAAGCAGCATTCAAACCCACAAACCAGTATTATAAATCCCAAGTCAAAGCAAGCAGCCCCATACCGAGTCAAGAATGGTTTAGTCCCCCAACCCCAGAATTACCTGTTGTTCTTTCAGTACTATCAGTGCTCTGGTGGGGTTTTTCCTGTTTGTCTGCTTTCTGCTTTCACAATATCAACACCACATCCTTATCCACATGTTAGCATTGTGACATTGAAACAAAAATGGTTTTAAGCTCTCAAATCACGTGTGGCTAACAGGAAACTTGGTGCAACCACAGTATCACAGCAATTATAAGGTTAGAAAAGACCTTAATGATCATCCAGTCCAACCTAAATCCAAATAAACCAAGTAAATCTAACTTCATCTAGCATCTAGTATCATCTAACATCAGTCTCATCTAGTATCTCCACTTCCATAAGATGCCAAGAGCAGCCAGCCAAAACACCCTTTATGCTTCAACTAAGTCCCTAAGTTAACAGAATTATAATTCTGAAGAACCATGGAATGGACTAGAAGTGGGAGGGTAGGAGACAGGGACCTTAGAACTTTAAGTTCTGCTAAGTTTCTAAATTCTGTGATATAAATTTCTTTACGGTTCGGTAGGTGAATCACAGAGACACATCAGGAAGTGTGCTGAGACCAGATGCCCTGTTGCTCACCTCAATAGCTTTCTCAGCTTGCTCTTTGGTTTCAAACTCCACAAAGGCAAATCCCTTTGGATCACCGGTACTTCTGTACCGCGGTATGCTGATGTAGACTACATTGCCACACTTCCCAAACACCCGCTCGATCCAGCTGTGATTGACATTTTTTGGAAGCAGCTCCTGGAAAAGACCAAACAAAACAGTGATGGATCTCTAAATCTTCACAGACCTTTAACAAGGACATTCGGTGCTTAATTGAGGTGTTTATTCCCATCCTGCGTTGGACACCAAGACCTCACCAGCAGCTGCATCTTTGCGACACAAAACATCTGTAAGAGTTTTGAGCACGCTAGGGCTTGCACTGTCTCAAACCAACCACTGCCATGCACAAGGGTTTTTATTTAATGGATAAATTCCAGCTGGGAGCTCACATTTTCAAGTGGAGCAGCTGACACTTACAGCCAGCTGGTTCAGATGCAGTAAAAACTTTCAGCCAGCTTCTTGGACGACAAAACTGCCTGATTTTTCACTTCTGTAAACTCCTTAATACAGAAACACATTTTAGCAGCTTTCAGACATCATGTCTCAATTCCCAAACATCTCTCTTCTCCACTCACAGAAAATTCCTGTCATATCAATTTCCAAATGAACCTGACTGAACATTTTAAGCCCCTTCTCTCAAATTCACGCCTCAATAGCAACGGGGAGTTGGCAGTATTTTTCCACAGCACCTTACTGCACTAAAAGGTTTTTCTTGTAGGAAAGTGTTCATTTATCACACTGAGGTAGAGAGCTGTTTTTGCATGAACTTTGCCTGCCTGAGAAAAACACTGCAAAGACAGTTAATAAAATCCTTCCCTAATTAAAACGAGATTGTAAAAAACACCAAGTACTGAACTTAATATCCCCTAAAAGACACATATTTAACTCTCAAGTCTCAGCTCAGAAATGAAACTTTGGCTTCCTGCACGACTTCAGAAAACACACTAGTTTTGGGGACAACCCTTCATGGGAAGGGAGGCTTTAACTACCATCTCTGTAATAATCCAGCACTTAAACAGTCCTTTCACCCACTGCAGCATGAAACAAAACTTACCAAGGCTTGGAGAAGCTCCAAGCAGTCCCTGTAAATCATGTCAGGGAGAAACTGCGATTGGCACATTGTACTTGGCCAAACAACCTTTTCTGGGCTACTGTCAAAATAACAAGCAGAGGAATCCACCTTCTCTTTAGCTGGGTGGCCTTTGGGGCATGATTGTTACACACCTTCAGCACAGAGAGCTTGGAGCTTGCTTGTCAGCTAACAAGTACGTACCTGAACTGGTAATAAGCCATGAACACCTTTTGCTCTAAAGGGAGTTTTACAATTCCACTCCAAAACTGCAGAGGATTTAAAGTAAATGACAGTTCAACCACCAGATATTTCTATGCCACCACACAGAACCTGCTGCTGCTGGGGGGACTGGACGATCTTTCCAGGTCCCTTCCAACCCCTGATGTTCTGTGATTAGCAGCTCAACAGTATGGCAAGAGCTGTTTGTGTTGAACTGTGGAAATATTCCAGTCGAACAAGCTACTTTCATGTAAATTAAGGTACCAAGGTAGTCACAGTCACAGGACTGTGGTATGAGGACTTTTTAAAGCTCTCCAAAATTAATTTAGGTACTTTCTGCCTTTGTTACAAAACCAGAGGGACCTGCAGTAATAGACTTTGTGAACAGACTTTACTTCAGAGAGTGCCCCTGATGATCTTGCAAACTCAGCCAGATCCCGTTTGATAAAACTAATAAGGCTGCTGTTCTGGAGCTCTGACTGCATTAATGCCATTTGTAAGGACTTCTTGGTGCCAGCGCTGCTCCTCTAATGGCATTAGCTGGTAAGCACAACACACAGAGGGGCTGGCACTCTTAGAACTCACAGCAAGGCAGTTTAGAAGACTTTCCAGAGTTAGAGAGAAACCTTACCACATAGACTGTTCGACTATCCACGTCCTTGGGTTGCTCACCCAGCGGCTGGCGTCTTCGGATTCTAGTTCCTTCCAAATCCAACTAAAAGTAAGAAGCATTTCCCATCAGATTAAGACCGGGTTTGTTAACACTACAATTATTGCTCCAGCACCAGCAAATACAGGAGTGGAACGTTACAGACCTCGACAACAGATGAGCTTTTAACTGCTCGAGCGATCAGTCTGCCATCAGTGGTCAACTTCTTCATTTTGTTGAAAGAAACAAGCAGCGATATGTCAACATCTAGGGATAAAAATAAAGGTGCAAATGAAAGAACAGAAAGCTTTGGTTATCTGCTCTATCCTGACACTGTTAGCACTGTAGTGAACATGTGTGTAACCACACTGCCAAGGGTTTACAGGAATTTTTAACCATCACTATTAAGATTCAAGCAGACTTGTATTGAATTTTCTTTTACACTAACCTTTATCAAAAGGAATTTTGTTCTTTTACCTCGCCCACAGATAACTATTGTCTTTGGAAAGAAAGGAAGAAGCTCTCCTTTCTGATGGAGCTTTACAATACAAAACCAATTTGCATTGAAAACATGCCTCTCCTTCAAGTACTCAATTAAGTGTTTAACCCAGCCTTCCCCACACAAAAGAACCCCAGCTCCCACTTAGTTGCTGTGAGTCATGCTGCTAAAACCCTGACAGAAAACTGTGTTGTACTAGCCTTAAGAGAAAAAGTTACAGCATCCAAGCTCCAATATCTAGAAAATGTAAGGTGGGGTTTCTTCCTCTCTTTTTTTTTTTAAACTGGCTTGAAGTTCAAGATCAGTGAGGACAATTCCTAGCAGTAAGAGGGTTCACACAATCTAATTGAACAAGTGATTTACACCCCAGTTCCACAGAGACTCCTTAAGAAAATAAAACCAAACATTTGTGCAAACTGCGTTTTTACAATTTCTTAGTAATGTGTCATTTAATTTACTTAGTGTTTTGTTTGGCAAAAAACTTCAGAACCAGTTTAGTCTGAAGTCAATTCAACCACGTTAAAAACTGCAGCAAGAAAAGGGACCCACAGGAGCCTGAAACCACCATTTCTCACCTGTCATAAAAATCACAGAACATTAGGGGTTGGAAGGGACCTCGAAAGATCATCTAGTCCAATCCCTTCAAGACAGCAGAATCACCTAGATCCAGTCGTGCAGGAGCATATCCAGGAGGGTTTCAAATGCCTCCAGAGGAGGAAACTCCACAACCCTCCTGGACAGCCTGTATCAAACCTGTGCAAAAAATACCTGTATCTAAACTGAACCCAAGTGACTTCTTAATTTCTGCATAAACCTACCACACAGCTCCAGTACTGTACCCCCAGGGGCGAAATTAACCTTGCTTCTTCTTAAAATCATACAAAGTTAAAACCAGAACATCAGGTGTTCCAAATAGTCATTTCTATCCTGGCAGATGCCTCCAACTTAGTAAAATAAAAGGAAAAGAGAAACAGTTGAGTTTCTAAAAATTCAGGCCCAAACTCTGCGTCCTGAGCTGCTGCTAAGTGTAACACTGGTTACCAGTAGGAAGGTACAACACACCTCAAAATAACTTAGAGCTGTCAGCAGAGTGAAGAAGAAAGTTAAACAAGTCTGTTCACTGCAGTGCAGACAACAAACTTACACCCGTCTCTGGACTTCTCTATCTGTTCTCGCAGAAATCTGTCTTTGTGGAGGTTCACGTCGCCGAACCAGAAATCCACCTGTTTCGCTATGTCTGCGAGCACCTGTTTAACCCTCGACCTCTTCTTCTTCTCTCTTTCCTTTTTCCGCTTGGTGCTCTCCTCTTCCATGGCTTTGTCCCGCGCTGCTTCAGTCTCCATCCCTGTCATTCTGCCAGGGGAAAGTCAAACACAACTTTTGAGGAAAATCAGAACTCGTACTGCAGGGCGGAGGCGATCTTGGTGGGGCTTCCCTTAAACCGTTAAAAACTTCACGCGTCCCCTGTGGGACTATCTGATGCTATTTGTGGCGCACAGAAGGAAACTAGGTCACACAATAACTGTGCTGTGAAGGCTAAGCTGAAGCTCACATCTCACGGCACCCAGTACTGCCCCGTAGTCACCAAAATATGGCTTCTATTTCTTTAAGCAACCTTCAGGGGTTTTGTGTGGAATTTGCACTGTTAACTCGGAAGGCCCTGTGAATAGCCTGCCTTCCCCATTAGCTTTCGAATTCCAGCAGCTGTCAAGGGATTCACACTGCCAACTGCTGCTGCTGCACATTATCAGATGAGCAGAGCTATTAAAGATGTCCTTTTGTATATAAGGGAATTCTTTAAAGAATTTGTATCTAAAGTCTCTTCTAATAATACATCAGTTGCTCAAGATAACCTACAAAAACTGCATCTAAAAATCAATGTCCCTCCCACCAAACACATTTTCTTAGACTTAAGAAATAATTTGTTCTCCCCTCCCCATGGTTTCCAGTATCATTACAAAGAACCAACAGAGTGCCCCAGAGCACTGCACACTTCAGAAATGAGTCTCTTATGCAGAAGGCAAAGCAAGGGGAAGAGGGAAAAGCTGGATTACAGAGGCTTTCTGAAAAGCCTGGCGAAAGGACCGTGCTCCACAGGCAGGTATTGCAAAGCCATGGTTGCAAACTGGTTATGCTGACTCACAGAGCATCACAGAATGGTTTAGATTGGAAGGGAGCTCAGAGATCATCTGGTGCCAACCCCAGTAACTGAAGGGTTTGCTGCAAAAACTTACGGTGCGAGATCCAAATGAGGTGAATCTGTTATACCAATCAGTAGCTACAACTATACACATAAACACAGGGTGAAGAAGCACTCGGAGACCTGCTGGCATTCAGACACTGGCAGATCTGCCAGAGTAAAGTGTGGCTTTAACAACTGCCACACCAGGAACTCAAACCATGCACTCCATCACTTGCCCAGGCCCCATCAAAGTGCTGGAATTCAAAGATCTTCCAGTGCTGCCTTTGAAAGGTCCCAACACATTCTTGGCAATCAGTACCTGGCTACTCATAGCCATTTCTTGTGTCTTTCTTTGGAGATCTTTCATCGATTGTCACCGATTTCAATGGCAAACCCTTCTGTCAGAACATCAGAATCAGGTCTCTAGAAATTAACTACTAGGACACCCGAACCTATCAGTATTAAGCCTTTTTGAATGCCTTTTTCATTTACATTTCATTCTGCTACAGCTAGTCAGTCCTTGAAAACTGCCAGTCACCTCAGAGCTAGGTTTTACAAAAAACAGACACTTCTTGCAAAATTAACACAAAAATTCAAGTGATTAATGTCTCAATCACCATTTGAAAGACTTCTCAGCTCGCTGCCACGGCAAGATAGAAGGAAAGGTGAAGCACAGCCATCCGAGAGGAAGCTCACCTCTAGACAGGATGACAAAAATGGAAATGGTCTTGAAATTATTGTGCAAATCAGGCTGCTTTAGCCGGATATCAGTTTCTCTCCCTGCTGTGAGATGATTGCTCAAAACAGGGACAGGTCAACAGTTACCTCGAAATGATAAGCCAGGTAAAACTCCCAACCAAAGTTCAAGCTCCATCCAAGCCCTTCAGCGAGATACTTACATTAATAATCAGCAGAACAATTATTACTTAGCTGAGGGCTACAACGAGTTATAGTTCATACTTTCACAGAACATTAGGGATTGGAAAGGACCTCGAAAGATCATCTAGTCCAATCCCCCTGCCACAGCAGGATCCCCTAGAGCAAGCTGCATCATTACAGGTAAAAATATCACTATAGGGCACCTTCAGTGGCCAAACAGCACTGAATAACCACACTGTCGTGTACAGCAAAGCATTATTTTAAGAAGCCATCTAAGGGTCACTCTGCAAGAAGCTGCAAAGCCTGGGAAGCTGTCTAGGCTCCTCCTTACTTGATGCCTCTTGCTTTAGAAATGAAATTTTGAGAAAGTAACTTTGCTCTGATTCCGTATTTCTAAGCTCCTCCAATGTCAGCTGCTAATCTATTAATCTTACGCTTAATAATGAAACATCTGAGACAACACTTGGTTAAAAGCTCAGGATTTACACAATTCAGTGCATAAGGAGTGTCACAGAATTATTAAGGCTGGAAAAACCCCCTGAGCTCATACAGCCCAGCCCATGACCTAACACCACCACACTGAACAGGCCAGGGCACCAGGTGCCTCACCCAGTCTGTCCTTAAACACCTCTGGCAATGGAGACTCCACCACTACCCTGGGTGTCAGTAACTGGAAGAACTCGGGGATTTTTAAACCAGAGAACTTCTTGTTTTTACCCCAAAACCAAATAATAATTTTAAACATACATTTAAAATATTCAAGAGATGCCACAAAAGCTGTGCTCACGAACAGAACAGGCTTTGCTTGTACAGAACAGTGATGGGTATATCAAAGCTGTTTCCAGACAGGTGCAGACACCCCTGTTTCAGTCCTATCACGGTTACAATTTCCCTCTGTCAGGACAGGAAGCAGAAAGTGAATTTTTAATGAAGGGCAACATAAGACCATGATCCAGCTACAAGAGCCAAGAGTTCACAGACACCAAAATGGTGGCCCAGCTCTCATGTGACAGACCCCTCAGTTTAAACTCAGTGACCAGAGAAGCTGGTACTTTCTGGCCCTCCCCTGCTGTATGGCAAAGCCACCTCATTAAGGAGCAGAATAAACGGCAGAGCTGATGAAGAGAAGTTGCAGGAATGAGCAACTTGGGAGCAGGGCAGAAGTGGGTCAAAGAATTAAGACATTCTGATACTTTACACAGGCTGACGCAGCAGCTGATAAAATCTCAGCTCTACCCTTAGAAAAAGGGGAAAAGCACGACGTAAAATTGAGTTCTCTAGTTCTGACAAGGGTAGCAAACAGCTCCTACAGCGCCCTGCTGCCAGTCCACGGGCACTAACCACGCAGGCCTCAGCACCGCCCGAAAACACACAAAGCCCCTAAATTCCGCTCACGGGCCGCCGCTCCCCATGTCCTCCCTTTCTTCCAGCACCGGCTGTCAGTTTGGACCCTGTGGGAAACCGCCCGAGTCGGCGGCGGCACCACCTGAGGCCAAAGTCGCCACAGGGCCCCCGGGAGACACAAGGGCCAAGAGCGATTATAACCGCGGGGGAAGGTTCCGCAGACTCGAGATGGGGAGGAGGCAGGAGCAGTGAGGGAATGACGCTCGGAGGCCAGGCCGGGCCCCGGTAGCGGCCAACAGGGCCCAGAGACCGACCTCGGCCCCCCTCATTCTTCCAGACGAGTCCCCGCTCGCGCAGCCCCTCAGCCCAAGCGGCACCTCCCGCGCATGCGCACACCGCCCTGGGGAGCGGCGGCGGACAGCGTCCCCTGCTGGCGGCGCCACTCCCTTCGCCGCCTATCCCCTCCGCCTCCCACTTCACCCTCCGCACCGCGACTCACTGACCTGCCGCCGCCGCGGGGACACCGGGCCCAGTCCTGCCTCTCTCCTCACTGCCGACCCCTCCGCCGCTCCCTCTGTCGCTGCCGCCACCGTCAGTCCCAGCACGACGCGCGACCCCCGCAGGGATGGGGGGGTAAAGAAAAGCCCCGCGGTACTTCCCGCGCATGCGCAGCGCTACGGGGCAAGCAACGGCAGCGCCTCGCGCTGCGGGCACGTGACTTCCTCCCGCGCGCCTCTGACGTCACGCGGCGGGAAGTTCGGAAGGGCAGGAAGTTCGGAAGGGCGGGACGGGCAGTGGCCGCCGGCGCCGCCTCCTCCGTGACCGGGAGCTCTGCCCCGGGACAGGTAGGCCTGGGGTTACAAACGCTGCGGTGCTGAGGGGAAGGACTCGGCGGGGCCTTCCCGGCTGTGGGGGCCTCGTATCAGGAGCTTACACGCCCCTCCCCGCCCCAACTGCCTTTCATAGGTGAAGGAGCTGCGTTGTGTCCTTCCACGGCTTCATTAACACGGTTTTGTTCTTCAATGAGCACCCAGAGACCGAGGTGGAAGCAGCACAGTGTTTGACACCCGCTGGCTGAGCCCAGAGAGTTTTGCTGGATGGAAATCGAATTGGCAGTCAGTCACAAGCTGTTCCCCAGGGCTCAGTACTGAGGCCAGTCCTGTTTAACATCTTTATCAGGGATCTGGGTGAGGGGATTCAGTGCACCCTCGGCAAGTTTGCAGGGTGTGTCGATCTGCTTGAGGGTAGGAAAACCCTGCAGAGGGACCTGGACAGGCTGGATCCATGGGCTGAAGTCAGTTGGGTGAGGTTTAACAAGGCCAAGTGCTGAGTCCTACACCTTGATCACAACAACCTCACGCGATGCTCTAGGGTTGGAGACCTGCTCAGTGGTAAAGGACCTGGGGGTGTTGACTGACAGTGGCTGAACATGAGACAGCAGTGTGCCCAGGTGGCCAAGAAGGCCAACATCATTCTGGCCTGCATCGGCAGTAGTGACCAGCAGGACCAGAGAGATGATCCTTCCCTTATACTCAGCACTAGTGAGGCCTCAGCTCCAGTACTGGGTTCAGTTTGCGGCACCTACATACAAGAAGGACATTGAGCTGCTGGAAGGGCAACAAGGCTGCTGAAAGGCCTGGAGGACAGGTCTGATGAGGAGTGGCTATGGGAATGGTGCTGTTTAGCCTGGAGAGAACGAGGCTGAGGGATTTTACAAAACAGCCAAAATAACGTAAATAATGGTTGTTGTGACTTAAAACAACACGTTAGGGTTACACTAGCTCAAGGTGTTTCTGGTCTACGTTGAACGACATTTAATCCTCCCTAGATGGAAGTGATGGTTGGTCTCCTACAAGCCAGGACACCCTGGTAATTAGGATTCAAAGAAGACATTAATTAAAAAAGGTAATTCAACTTGGGGACATGCAGATCTTGAGTTATCATTATAACCCTTAAAATCATGCCCACAGGTCAGACAGCCCCTGAGCTGGGTGAATCCCACCTCTCCTGGTGGGAGTAGCAAGTTGGTCTGTGCCACTGTGATTCAAAGCGAGGAATTATTTAGCTAGCTAGCTTCAGGACTGAAGTTGTAATCACCATCAGAAACTCGTTAGCTAATGAATTGACTTATCATGTGAATTTGGATTGCATAAACAAACAAATGCATTCACTTGGTTTATTTGGATTTCGGTTGGACTGGATGATCTTTAAGGTCTTCTCCAACCTTATCATTACTGTGAGATCTCTGAGGAGGTGACCACTGAGCTCTGGGCAAAGCTGTACTGAAGGAATCCCTCAGCTCTGGCTCCCACATCACATCCTCACCACTGGTTTAACATTTCCTTGCATCAGACTCCCTTCTTTGGAGAAAAATACTGTGAACTGGCACTTTGGGGTGTTATTTGACTGCATTTCCTTCACAAACTGCATTTCCTTCACAACCTTCTTGGATTCTGAACATTTCCCTCTCCTCAGGGAGTCTGAAGATGTGAGAATTTGGAAAGAAACTGTTGGACAAGTGTATTTGCAACGCGATGGATTCCCAGGAGTTTGTCGTAAGTGTTTTCTACAATTAAGTAGCAACACATTTTTACCTCCATCTGAGGGAAAACTGCTTTGCAGTCAAGGTTATCAAGTATTGGAATGGGTTGTCCAGGGAGGTTGTGGAGTCTCCTTCTCTGGAGACGTTCCAGACCCGGCTGGATGTGGTTTTGGACTAGATGATCTTTCGAGCTCCGTTCCAATCCCAAATGTTCTGTGTAGTTGATTGAGGCTTTGAGGCAGTTATGCTTTCAGGAATTTGTATCCTGCTTGAGCAGGAGGGTTGGACCTGATGGCTTGAAGGCCCCTTCCAACCCTAATAAACGCTGTAACTGTGTGTGTAAATGAAAAGGCACTGCTGCAAACATTTCCCAAGTTTGATTTCAACATCTTTCCCAATAAAAACAGGTCCTATACACTCACCAGAAACTGAAGAAGTCAAAAACGTGGCAAGATGGAATTCTGAGGACTAGAGCTGGCAGCAACAAGGTGACCCACCCCGATTTCATACCGGTGCATCTGATACTGCTGGAAACTCACTGGCAAACATGCTGGTCTGTAAAATTAAACAAGTTGTTCAAACTTCTGGTGTTCTTCATTGCAGGCTCTCTTGTTTGATGACAAAGGACAGTGTTTGGAGAGTATTTTTATCAAATCCCAGGTACGTTTTGTTTGGGATTTATGCTTCTTCGTGGGTTCTGTTTCAGGAAGCATTTCAAACTCTGCCAACCTCAGGAGGGCTTTTAATTCTGGTGGATATTAAGCTGCTGCAATGGAAATAATAGTGCTGTGGCAGGAGGACTGGACTAAGTGATGTTTTGAGGTCCCTTCCAATCCCTCATGTTCTGTGATTCTGTAAGCAAAACAGCTTCTGTTTATTAATAAATATTATTGTTTTTCCAGAAGGAATCTAGTGGGTTTATGTTATTGTATTAGTAGTATATTGTGGACATCAGGACGACCATGAGCCAGCAAAGGGCCCTTGTGGCCAAGAAGGCCAATGGCATCCTGGGTGGATCAGAACTGGGGTGGTTAGTAGATGGAGGGAGGTTCTTCTCCCCCTCTGCTCTGCCCTGGTGAGACCACAGCTGAAATATTTTGTCCAGTTCTGGGCCCCTCAGGACCAGAAGGACACAAAGCTGCTGGAGAGGCCAGGACAGAGCCACAAAGATGATGAAGGGAGAGGAGCATCTGCCTGATGAGGAAAGGCTGAGGGAGCTGGGTGTCTCTAGCTTGGAAAAAGGAGACTGAGGGGTGACCCCATTAATGTTGATAAATATGTGAAGGGTGGGTGTCAGGAGGATGGGGCCAGGCTCTGCTCAGTGGCATCTAATGATAGAACAAGGGGCAGTGGGTGTGAGCTGGAACAGAGGAGGTTCCACATCAATATGGAACTTCTTGGTGAGGGTGACAGAGCCCTGGAATGGGCTGCTCCACAACCGTGGAGTCTCTTCCTCTGGAGATGTGTCTGTGCGACTGGATCTAGGTGATCCTGCTGTGGCAGGGGGATTGGACTAGATGATCATTCCAGGTCCCTTTCCATCCCTAATGTTCTGTATTCTGTGATTCCCATATTTATTTGTGAACTGCTCATAACACAACCCTGTTCTGTACAAACTTTCTTCTCTCCAGTTGCACGCTGGAGATAATTTAGAGAGTGAACGATACCTGATCACAGTTGAAGCAAAGAAAGCAAATGAAAAACCTTTTGAGGATCAGCCAAGGGGAGCAGAGGGTCCGGCTGTGGATAGAAATGATGTAAAACGCAGTGCTCTGCCACCAAGACACCTCTCTGTCGGCTTAAAAAGGAAGTTTAAGGTAAGTCTTTGTTTCAGAAGAGATGCCTGATGTTATCATGCATCTGAAAACAAAGGGAAGGTCTTTCATTGGAAGGCAAATGCATTAGATGGGCTTTTTCAGACCTGTGAGGCAGAAATTGTTATCGGTAGCTACTTTCCCCTTAATTTGCTGAACCTGCACTGGCAGAATTGTTCTTGCTAAGGCTGTAGTGAAAATTATAAGGGCTGAGGATTATTTCTGTGTGCTCGTGGAATCAATGTGTTTTATGAAGTGTGTTCTGTTTTCAGCATCAAAAAGGGAAGTTGATTTCTGAGGAGAATCCTTCTACAATTTCTCTCTTAGGGCTTCCAAGGGCCACGCCAAGTTGAAAAGAAAGCAGCAGCCATGGAAGGTGGAGAAGACCCCGTGATGTCACCTTTATCCACACAGCACCAGAGTCCTTTTCCACCCAAGTTTTTTATTACCTCTCCCCTGTTTTCTATGGTTTGCAAGAAAGATGAAGACACCAAACAGCGTGCAGACCTCCGCGAAGATGCTCGTATAGATAACAGCAGAGGACGCGTGTCTCTGTCCTCGGTCCTTTCAGCTCCCTTTCCTGACAGATGTGAGGAGACAGAGATGCAAAATTCAGATCAGCCCCTTGTGAAGCCGGAGTCTCCTCTAATTGCTGGCTGTGGCAAATCTCATCATCAGGTGGCTGCTCGTGGGCCAGTGTCGCACAGCATCAGGAGCACGGCGCAGATAATAGCTCTTCTGAAGTCTAAGCCAACACCAGGATGCAGAGAGCAAACAACACCTGAGGTCACGGGACATCTCTCTAGGTTTCAGGCGTCAGGAAACGTGGATGCTTTATATAACCAAACAAGCTCAATCCTACCTGCTTATTCAGGCTCAATCCTACCTGCTGAAAGACTCATTCAAAATACTCAGCCTTCACCTTTTACAAAGCAAACTGTAAATGATGAGAAGGAATGGAATGCTGAAGCGCTTCTACATGAGCAGCCTCGTGGTAAAGATGTCACAGGGCACAGACAGGATGAAAAGGTAGATCGCTTCAGTCAAGGTTTGGAAGATCCCTGCAAAACAAATAGTTGCTTCCTACGTGAATCCAGTGCCAGGCCGTTTGGCACCGAGAGTTCAGTGATGAACACTCCTCAGGAGAATTGGCCTGAGGGGCTGCAAAGTGGCCTTCAGCCAAGGCAGAGGGCAGGGGGAGCAGTTTGTAAGCAGGAGCTGTCTGTGGACATTCCACTGGCTGAACTGGGAGCTGTGACAGAGGAGTTAAGTACTTGTGGTCCAGATGAAGAGACCATGGAGGTTAACTTCAATCTAATGGATGCCTTTAATTTTAGTGATGCAGGCAGCGAAGAGCAGTGTGAGCCAGATGTGAATAAATTCCCTGAAGGAGAGGGGCTGTCACAAAGTCCAGATCCCTTAAAGGGAGGTGTAACACAAAGTGCTGCGTTGAGACGTCACTCTCGCTGTCAGTCAGTGACAGACACTGAAAAAGAAGCCCCATCTGATGAAGGGTACCCTGGGGGTACTTCATCTCAGCTTTGTGACTGTGTTGGTGGGGATAGAGGGACAATTGCAGAAGGCTCAGTGAACCAGACTGGAGTTGAACGGGAACTTCTGGGTGACAGACACAGTGTGGAAGAGATCCATGGAAGTCCATCAAGTACTGAAGCCACAAGCGACAAGGATCTTGGTGGCTGTGCATGGGTGGAGAGCAAACACTCTGATAACAAACAGCACCCAAACAACAGCGTATCTGACAGCACTGACAGCATTTCATGTGTTTCCACAAGCAGAATAACTTCTGCGATGGACAAAAGGACCGCAGAAGATGTTGTACAGCTTGGATGTGTGAAATCTCCAGATGCTGATTCACGACCCTCCTGGCGAGCTAAGAGTGACGACATTAAACCAGGCAGCCTGTTGCTGGCTTTGTCATCACAACAACCAGATCCTAGCTCTGACTCATCCCAAAATATCACAGAAGACCATCCAAAGGTGTTGGGCCTTTCACATAAGGAAGAGAGTCCCGTTTCCAGAAGGTCTGTGTATCCTTTAGGAAAAGGCTGCTCGTCTCCAGAGGAAACAGCAAGAGGTGAAACGGAGTTTGAACGCGTTGCGAGCGTAACTGAAGCCTGCAAAGGCGGAAGAACAGGAGAGGGTTACCTGAACTGCAAGGCAGTGGCTGAAAACTCACCAGCTCTTCCTGACTTGTTGAACAACATCGCTCTTCTGAGCGCTTTGACACAACACAGCACAGCACTAGAAAGCTTAGAAAAGATGGGGGTAAAGAACAGCCCGTTGTACGAAGCAGAGACTCCTAAAGGCATGTTTGAACCCTCTGTGAAAGACGCAGGTTAGGTCACCTTCTGCTTTATTCTGTAGGACTGTAGCTATGACTTCTGTGCTCTCGTTGCTCCTGCTGGATAGCTCGTCTTGAGAAGTGGTACTGCTGGAGCGATACGCAGCTTCCCTCGTGCAATTCCTGGTGCTTAAAGCAGCAGTGTCGCCTCTGAGTCTGCGTCTTCACGTTGGTTCAGTTAAATCCTAACTCTGTGCTTATTTGGGTGGGTTTGCAAGCCCAGTAAATACTCAGGTGAAGATTGCTGCTGTATCTCATGATGCTTTTCCATCTCTTGTAGCTGTAAAGCAGTTTACAGACATGCCTTGCTCAGAAAACACATGGGCAGCTTTCTGGTCCTACCCTGATTCTCCTGGCCTTACGGTAACCAGTTGTTCACTATGTGTCTTGATCGGGATGAGATAAATCTGTTGGCACCACGTTTATTGAATGAAAGTCTTGGTTTGTAAAACTAGAGAGGTTGAGCTAGAAAGGTTGCTTAGAGGCGTTGACTGAGAAGCTGTTGGTAAACAGAGGATGGCCTAGTACTAATAAATGTTCAAGAGGCCTAATCTAGAGCCAAGTTAATTCAAATTGCAATATTTAGTTATCAGAACAGTTTCAGCTGGAAGAGACCTTCAAGATCACAGAATCGTAGAATCATGAGGGATTGGAAGGGACCTTGAAAGATCATCCAGTCCAATCCCCCTGCCATAGCAGAATCACCTAGACCAAGTCATAGAATCAGTGAGGGTTAGAAGGGACCACAGGATCGTCAAGGCCAACCATTTCCTAGCCCTACCAGCACCACTAAACCCTGTAACTCAACACAAGATCTACCCTTCTCTTCAACACCTCCAGGGGTGATGACTCAACCCCCTCCCTAGGCAGCTGTTCCAGGGGCAACCCTTTCAGGAAAGAAATTCCTCCTGACACCCAACCTGAACCTCCCCTGGCTCAGCTTAAGGCCATTTCCTCTCATCCTATCACTGGCCACTAGGGAGAACAGACCAACCCCTGCTTCTCTACAGCCTCCTTTTGAGTAGTAGATAAGTATAATGGCACTTTTCTAACCCTGACTGACTCTATGACTTGGTCTAGGAGGTCCTGCTCTGGCAGGGTGATGACTAGATGATCTTTCGAGGTCCTTTCCAATCCCTAATGATTCTATGACTTCCCTACCTTGTCCTTTACCGTCTTCCCTTTCAGTGTCGTTCTGAATGCCTGACTTGCCTAGGAATTTTAGCACTTGGGTTGAAAAATCTGGCAAATCCATTTGTGCTTGATATCTGCTGCTTGAGCTGGGGGTGTTTAGCCTGGAGGAGACTCAGGGGGGACCTTCTCCCTCTCTACAGCTCCCTGAAGGGAGGTTGTAGTGAAGTGGGGGTCAGGCTCTTCTCGCAGGCAACCAGGACAAGAAGAGAGGGCAGGGCCTGAAGCTGCACCAGGGGAGGGTCAGGTTGGACGTTAGGAAGCCCTTCCTCATGGAAAGGTTGATCAGAGCCTGGAATGGACTGCCCAGGGCAGTGGGGGAGTCCCCATCCTTGGGGGTGTTTAAGGACAAACTAGCTGTGGCCCTTAATGCCCTGATCTGGCTGCTGTGGTGATGTTGGTCCTGGGCTGGACGAGCTCAGAGGGCTTTTCCAGCCTCAATGGTTCTGTGAGTCACATTGATTTTTGTCTCATGCCTTTAACAGTCCTTTCATATCACTCATCCAAAGGAAAAGAGTTTTAGGTTGACTTCTTTTTCCTGTCCCAGTTGGAAAGCAAACGTCGTTTCTTACCCTGTCCCAGGTTGTTGTAGCTTCCAAATAAAAACTACTTTTA
The DNA here is from genome assembly GCA_013400115.1 of Rhinopomastus cyanomelas. Taxonomy (NCBI): domain Eukaryota; kingdom Metazoa; phylum Chordata; class Aves; order Bucerotiformes; family Rhinopomastidae; genus Rhinopomastus; species Rhinopomastus cyanomelas. The sequence goes on from VXBP01005581.1 coordinate 414,685, forward strand.
AAATGCTTTCCCTTGTATAAATTCAAGACATTTCTTAGATGAACTTTTCACTTTAAACTGCTGTGAAGTTGTTAGACTAATTAGCTTTGATACTTCTGCATGCAGCCAGACCACGTGGGCGATTCATTACCGAAGGCAGAGGAGGGTATCGTAGCGGAGGCCCAGAGAGACCCCAGGACATCTCAGTGCCAACCAAAGGTACCATTTCTGCAGGGCTGAAGCACAGCCACTCGTGTTTCTTGCGTTTCCCTTCAGGGTTTTACCCTGCAAAAGTACCTGTCAGTGCTGTCCCAGCACAGCCCTGGTTTCCAGCTAGTGATAGTTCCAACGTATCCATAGCCTGTTGCCTTTCAAGGGCACCAAGTCAAGGGATCAGCGGCTAGCGAGATAATGTTGAGAGCTCCCCGCTCGCAGGCAGGATGGCAGCAGGACCCAGGCAGCATGGAGTTCGCAGCTGAGGGATTTTTATCACCCCTGTTTTCAAGCAGTTTCACCCTTCCTGACTTCAGACAGGTAAATCAATGTTTTTCAAAGCTCTCCTTGCCACCCTGAGTGCAAGTGATGATTCTGTTCCACCTGGATGCAAAGAATCACAGCAAACTGTGGAGATTTTTTTCCTAGTGCAATAGATTATGGAAGAAAATCACTACTTCTCAGTTTTTTCCTTCTAGAATAGGCTAGGGCTCCTGTTTTTTTCCAGGTTCTAGAGTTCTCTCTAAAAATAAGATCCAGATATATTAAGAAATGTGATTCACACAAAGATAATATTATATAGAGGATAGACAGCTTGGGGGTGAGTGGCTGGAGAGTGCTCAGGCAGAGAGGGATCTGGCAGTACTGGTTGACAACCAGCTGAACAGGGGTCAACTGGGTGCCCGGGTGGCCTGGAAGGATCAGCAATACTGTGGCCAGCAGGACCAGGGATGCCACTCTCCCCCTGTACTGGGCACTGGGGAGGTGTCACCTTGAGTCCTGGGGGCAGTTCTGGGCCCCTCACTTCAAAAAAGAGATTGAGGAGCTGGAGCAGGTCTAGAGGAGCAACGAGGCTGGGGAAGGGACTGGAGGGAAAGTCTGATGGGGGGAGGCTGAGGGAGCTGGGAGTGTTTGGGTTGGAGAAGAGGAGGCTCAGGGGGGACCTTCTCCCTCTCTCCAACTCCCTGAAGGGAGATTGTAGTCAGGTGGGGGTCAGGCTCTTTGCCCAGGCAATTAGTGATGACATGAGAACAGGGCCCGAAGCTGCCAGGAGAGGGTTAGGTTGGATGTTAGGAAGCCCTTCCTTGTGGAAAAGGTGATCAGAGCCTGGAATGGACTGCTCAGGGCAGTGGTGGAGTCCCCATCCCTGGAGGTGTTTAAAGACAACCTGGCTGTGGCACTTAGTGCCCTGGTGCGTCCACTGTGGTGATGTTATGTCCTGAGCTGGGCTGGATAAGCTCAGAGGGCTTTTCCAGCCTCCGTGACTCTGTGAAATGTTGGTCATTTGGGTTTTTTTAAAGTCTCAAGGTTCACAAAGCCCTCGTGAGGATGATATGAACTTCATCAGAGAAGAGATTTTCCAAGCAAAGCATAGCAGGCTTCAGGGGTCAAGAGCAGATGAGTCGCGTAAGTCAAAGTAAAGGCCACGTGGCAGCGACGGGCCTCGGAGCAGTCCCTGCATGACCTGTGTCCTTGGCCTGTTCTCCCTAGCGCTGGCGTTGAGCGTGTGTTCTGCACCGCCACCACGGACAGGGTCAGGCTCACCTTCATGTTCCGGTTTGAGACGGACACGTTGGACCTCCTGGGAACCTGACAAGGTGTGAACTGCCTGGCTCCCTTCTAGACCTTTCGGACTTTGTTTCCTGTGTCTTTGCAGTAGCAATTTCTTATATTTCTTAATTTTTACCCATTTAATCAACTTTTCATTGACAAATTCTTCAAATGTTATAAATGTCTTCTTTTTTGACTCTTTTGGCTCAACTCTGAGAGACATTTCAGTTGTTGGATTCTACTGAGGGGTTTGTTTTCCAGTCCTGACTTGTGAATGTTTCTTCTGCAGGTTTCGCCAGTAGAACTGACTTCCTCACCCGATCCAGACTTGACAATTTCTCTGGCTTCAGGACATGAGGACACTACTGGAGACACCCAGGAGCCCGTCCTACACAGGATCTTGCCAAGGGAACCAGAACTACCAGGAGTTTTTTTCAGTAAGAGACAATCATTGCACTTTTTTGTTAGAAAATCTTGGAGGGTTTTTTTCAGCAGCAGTTACCCTGGCGCTGGAATCCTCTGGGGTTCACCTGGGGAACTGCAGAGTTGGATTTGTTCGTCCGTCACATCTCATACTCTGCTCAGGGGCATCTAATGAGAGGACAAGGGGCAGGTTGTGTGAGCTGGAACACAGGAGGTTCCACATCAATATGAGAAGGAACTTCTTCATGGTGAGGGTGACAGAGCCCTGGAAGGGGCTGCCCAGGGGGGTTGTGGAGTCTCCTTCTCTGGAGACATTTCAAACCCACCTGGACGTGTTCCCGTGTGACTTGGTCTAGAGGATCCTGCTGTGGCAGGGGGATTGGACTGGATGATCTTTCGAGGTCCCTTCCAATCCCTAATGATTCTATGATTCTTCCCAGTTCAGCCAATCTCTGACCCACTTCCAGCTGACCCCTACAAATGACTCGTTTCTTGGTGAATTTAGTAAGAAATGATGCTTGTGCAGCTACAAACCTATTTATCTACCTCCATTGACTTGCACATCGTAGCATTATTGTGGTGTGGTATGAATTTACAGGGCTTGACACTTAGAAGACAGGAAGAACTTGGAATTAGTTCCTTATCTGAGTTGTTCTGTGCTTGTGAGGTGCCACCCCTAAGTGCTACAGATCACCTGTAAGATGTATTTGCTCTGCAGCACAGGAGACATCCAGCTCTTCAGGGCGATGCAAGCCCTCTGGATTCAAACGTCCAAGGACTCCGTTTGTCACTCTTCCCGCTGCTGAGAAGACTCCTGCCTGTCCAGCCGACACTGAGGAGGTCCAGTGGGCTTTGGGCTCTTCAGGAGTCCATTTAGGCGACGAGGCAGCGATGTTTCCCATGAGCGCGTTTGGCCCCGAGGACAGAAATTGTGAGACCTCTGTGTTTGGAGCCGACGCGGACGACGGACGAAGCGAGTCCGTGCGACCGCTGTTCCCTGACGTGGCTCCGCATTGCAGACAGAGCAAGTGGCTCAAGTACCAACACAGCGCTCAGTGTGACTCGATAACCGACACCAGCGACGACGGGGAAGCGGCCCAAGCGGCCCACGACACCTGTGCCGGGAGCATCCTCGGAGTGCTGCCAGGTGACCCAGGGGAGAGCGGTGCCCCTCCTGGCATATACTGTCCAGACAGCAGCAGCCACAGCTGGGCTTCGGAGAGGAAGTTACTGTCTCTGCGCTTGAGTGAGACCCCTTTGGCAGAAGCCACACAGAGGGTGTTCAGTCATCTGAGCTCGGTCACCGGAGACAGCCAGGTGTGTAACCGTGCGAGCGGTGTCAGAAACACATCGTTCAGGACAAAGTCCCTGCGTTTGCCTGATTTCCTGCAAGATACTGTCAGTGCAATGGGGTGACAAGTGTCTGTATACTGCTCACACTCGGGGAGCCTCAGCTACAGAACCGCAGCTGCTGATGCGGTTTTGCAGAGCGCCCTGGCCGACCCTTTTCCTTGGAGCACCCAGTGCCAGACTGGGACTGTTAGGAGGCAGGAGGGCAAAGTAGAAGCTGCTGGCCTGTTTTGTCATCTATCATCCGTAAGAACATCTTCTCTAGGAGAGTTTTTCTTAACTAAATGCTCTTTGTTTTAGTGAGAGGGCAAGTGAAAAGAGGATTCTGAGTCAGATCGCCTCCTCTAAAGCCTGTGAATGCACTCTGTGTGTTATCAGAAGTGCAGGCTCTCGTCACGGGGCAAGTTTTCACTTCATGGGGTGTCCCCAAGGAGAGTCCATGGAGCTCCAGTTGTCCTGATGTCATTGCTGTACTTAGAGTTAACAAAGCCTACAAACATTTGGGGTGAAGGTTTGTATTTGGCTTCTAGAAAACTGGTCATTTGCAATCTTCATATTGAAACAAGAACAACCCCAGGGACCAGCAGAGGTTGGGGACTGACCTGTTGGAGAGCAGTGTAGGAGAAAGGGACCTAGGGGTCCTGGGGGACAGCAGGATGGCCAGGAGCCAGCAACGGGCCCTTGTGGCCAAGAAGGCCAGCAGCATCTCAGAGTAGATCAGAAGAGGGGTGGTTAGCAGATCAAGAGACGTTCTCCTCCCTCTCTACTCAGCCCTGGTGAGACTGCATGTGGAATATTCTGTCCAGTTGTGGGCCCCTCAGTTCCACAAGGACACAGAGCTGCTGGAGCCAGTCCAGCACAGAGCCACAGGGATGATGAGGGGAGCATCTCCTTATGAGGAAAGGCTGAGGGAGCTGGGGCTCTTGAGCTTGGAGAGATGGAGACTGGGGTGACCTCATTAATGTTGATCGATATGGGAAGAGTGAGTGTCAGGAGAATGGAGCCAGGCTCTGCTCAGTGTCATCTAATGACAGAATAAGGGGAATGGGTGTGAGCTGGAACATAGGAGGTTCCACAACAATATGAGAAGGAACTTCTTCACTGTGAGGGTGACAGAGCACGGGAAAGGATGGCCCAGGGGGTTTGTGGAGTCTCCTCCTCTGGAGACATTTAAAACCCACCTGGCCATGTTCCTATGTGGCTGGATCTAGGTGACCCTGCTGTGGCAGGGGGACTGGACTGGATGATCTTTGGAGGTCCCTTCCAAACCCTAACATTCTGTGATTCTGTGAATCCTCTCCTATTTAGGTGACGCTATTGGTGATGACACAATATCATAGGGTGTTAGGGGTTGGAAGGGACCCAAGAGATCATCGAGGTTTTATCTTATGCAGGGGTTTGCAAGTCTTTATGGTTTATTTTCCTGGGTTCTAGGCCATCATGATTTCCGAGCTGTCTTTTCCTAACGCGGAGAAAGTCAGACACGCTGATCTTCCCAAAAGAGAGATTTCTATACCGACCGTGTTCCAGTCTCACGTTCAGTACAAGCGGATATTTAAGGCAGCTCTGACGGGTGAGTGTGTCGTGGGACCATGGGAAACACTCTGATTTTTCAGCAGGGTGTTTGTGAGGGGTAAGGGGGAGAGACAACACCTGTATCATCTATTGGAGCAGCTGTGTACATTAGTTTTAGGCTACTTTAGGCCTCACGTTCAGTATTTTTGATTCATATTTGAGCTTGAAAGTTTCATGTGAAGATGTGTTTGGATGCACTGGCATCACCTGCACTAATTAATCTCTCCTTCTCCTTTCTAGAGCAATTAAACATCATGTTGTTTGAGCTGTCGCAAAGGTTACACACAGCCCTTTCCAAGGTGGATATGTCCTTCTACACCTCATCGAAAGGCGGCCAGAGCGAGAGCAGAGCAAGCTGCGCGCCGCTCTGCGACCACAGGCACCCTGCTAAGCTGGTGGCAGTTAAAAAAGAGGGTCAAAACAAGGTGCTGTTTTGGTTTCCTTGGTGGCTGTTTGCCCCGCAGACCGTACTGTGTGAACAGCCATGGGGTAACTCAGTGTCATTTGCTAAAGTGATGAGCAGTCCTACCCTCCACTAGCACCCAGGATTAGGTGTCATTCTTGTTTTAAACTGCTTTAACGCGCAAAAAGATGGCATCTTTTTGCTTCCCCTTCCTAGGGTCGCTTGTTCTACGCCTGCGATGCCCCAAAAGCTGAGCAGTGCTCCTTCTTCAAATGGCTGGAGGACGTGAACCCCACCCAGCTCAAGTCCAGCCCTGCTGCAGTGCTTCACGACGTGAAAAGCGTCGGGACGTACCTCCGAAGCCAGAAGATCTCTGTCTATGAGGGATGCCAGCTTTTGGTGAGGTATTCCGGAGTGCTGTGTGCTTCCAGGGGAGCTGTGCGAGCCACGGGGCTTATAACTACTCCAGTAGCTGTGCAGCTCTGTAGCGTTTCACAGGCTCTTTCACTAAGATGAGGGTTCAGGAGGCTCTGTGTAGAACAGCAGAAGCCAAATCAGTCAAGGAATAAGACTGACAGCAATGAAATTTTGAGGTCAACATTTCAGCAGGAATCACAGAATCATTCAGGTTAGAAAAGACCCCCGGGATCACAGAGTCCAACCATCAACCCTACTCTAAAAGGTCACCCCTCAACCAGATGCCCCAATGCTACATCTGAGCATCTTTTAAACTCATCCAGGGATGGGAACTCAACCCCCACCCTGGGCAGCCCATCCCAGGGCCTGACCACTCTCTCCAGGAAGAATTTCTTCCTGATGTCCAGTCTAACCCTCCCCTGCTGGAGCTTGAAGCCCTTCCTTCTGCTTCTGTCACTAATGACCTGTGAGAAGAGCCCAGCACCAACATCTCTACACTGTCCTTTCAGGTAGTTGTAGACAGTGATGAGGTCTCCCTTCAGCCTCCTCTTTTTCGAACTAAACAGCCCTAACTCTCTCCATCATCAGACTTATTCTCCAGACCCTAAAAATCAAAACTTCTTGCCAGAAACACCATCACCTGCTGCATGAAACCCCTTAGGATTGCTCCATTGTGCACGGGATCGTTTGTAAGGGAGTTTGATTTATTCTCTTAATGATTCTTGTTTTGATGTTGCAAGTGGGCTGTCCAGCTGTTGTGTGCTGTTAAACCACCCGAGGAGGGCTGAACAGGAGCACCCTTGGCAATCAAGAGCAATGAGTTGAAAACATGACAGTAATGTAGGGTGATGAACAACCAGCACGATCTGCTCGGTGTCGTTTGGTCCCATCTGTGGAGCCTCTTTGGTCTTTGGCGAGGCCTCTAAAAATGGTTGATGTTCTTCTTCTTAATTTGCAATTGAACAGGAGAGCCTTTGAAACGCAAACGCAGCGCTGCATGAAGTTCAAGAGATTCATGAGCACACCTGCCGCTTTTGATGGTGACTCCAAACCCAAGTTATACCTCAAACTAAGCAGAAAGGAGCATTCTTCTCTCTATAGCAAAGGTGAGCAGATCTGAAGCATCGGAGAGATTGCGCCTGTCACGTTATGCCTTAAGTTTTAACTTATAAGCTAAAGGGATCTGGGGACTTTTCCCCAGGGCATCTAGTGACAGGACAAGGGGAAATGGTTTGAAACTGAAGGACAGTTCGTTCAGACTAGATTTTGAGGAAGAAGTTCTGCAGTTCAAGGATGGAGAGACTCTGGAATAAACTGGCCAGAGAGGTTGTGGCTGCCCTCTCCCTAGGGGTGTTCAGGGCCAGGATGGATGAGGCCTTGAGCAAGCAAGTCCAGCTGAGAGGCATGGCTGTCCCTGACAGGGAAGCTGGAGCAGGTGATATCCAAGGTCCCTTCCAACCTCAGCCACTCTGTGATAAGGAGGAAGGCTTGAGTCTTGTTTTCATAATCCTCACAACTGATACTTTATTTGCTTGTAGAGTAAGAATTGTCTGCTTAATGAACCTTCTGTGTTCAGTTAACATAGAAAATTATGAATTCCATACCTTGGCTTTGGAGTTTGGGGAAAGACTTTGTTTTCATGGTTCAAACTTTTATAGAATCAGAGTCATTAAGAGTGGAAGAGATCTCCAAGGTCATCGAGGCCACCGTGTACCATCGTTTCCTTGCGTACGATAACGTTTGATCTTCTGTGACAGGCAGGTAGGTCTGTGCCAGGGCTCACAAAAGCTCTGTGTTCACTTTTCCCTTGGACAGATGATATTTGGGTTGTTTCGAAGACCCTGAACTTCGATCCCCTGGACACTTTGATCGCAAGCAGTGCTTTCTTTGGGCCGTCCTCCAGCAACGAAGTGGAACTGCTGCCGCTGAAGGGCTACTCCCCGTCAAACTGGCAAGCAAACAGTGAGTTCAACAGCAAACGACTCGCGATTGTGTGAAGCTGAGGGGAGAAAGCTCCCTGAGGGTGAAGGATGACATGAGGATTGCTGTCATCCAATTCATCTCATCTAGTGTATAGGAAACCTGGGGTTATCAAACGTGTTAGAAACCTGTTACCCTGTTACTAGGGAACTATCATTGAGTTCTGTTTGTTCTCTTCTCCCCTTGGTGCACAGGTTTCTCCTCCCAAATTCCAGGGCCTTCCAAACACCTCGAGTATTTCTAAAAGGAGGAAAGGGTTTTTTATCTAAGCTGATGTTGGGATCACAAATACTTCCACAACACCTTGAAAGGGACTAAGAGGTCACAGAGTCACTGAACGTTAGGGAGTGGAAGGGACCTTGAAAGATCATCCAGTCCAATCCCCCTGCCACAGCAGGGTCACCTAGATCCAGTCACACAGGAACATGGCCAGGAGGGTTTAAATGTCTCCAGACAAGGAGACTCCACAACCCCCCTGGGCAGCTCCTTCCAGTGCTCTGTCACCCTCACTGGGAACAACTTCCTTCTCAGATTGATGTGGAACCTCCTGTATTCCAGCTCACACCCACTGCCCCTTGTCCTATCATCAGCTGCCCCTGAGCAGAGCCTGGCTCCATCCTCCTGACACCCACCCTTCCCATATTTATCAACATTAATGAGGTCACCCCTCAGTCTCCTCTTCTCCCAGCTCAAGAGCCCCAGCTCCCTCAGCCTTTCCTCATCAGGGAGATGCTCCCCTCCCTTCATCATCTCTGTGGCTCTGTGCTGGACTCCCTCCAGCAGCTCTGTGTCCTTCTGGAACTGAGGGGCCTGCAACTGGACACAAGATTCCAGATGTGGTCTCACCAGGACAGAGTAGAGGAGGAGAAGAATCTCTCAATTTCACATTAAGAGGTCTCTCCTCATCTATAACGTTCACAGCTGAGTTAACTCAGTTCCTGTTGCAGGAGGCTGATGACTCTTTTGACATTTTGTAGTTATTTCACTTTACCTAGAAATTTTGACTAATTAGTGGTTTGTTTCCTAATTCCCTTGTCTGTTGTGTGGCCTCTTCCAGTGTGTGTGCACGCCTTGCTGGTTTGTAACGCGGGCGGCGAGCTTACGTCTTTAAGAAACATGGAGGAGCACTTCAGTCCGTCCACACTGCCTCTACTACCCTATCTACTGAAGATGTAAGTCAGTGGCTCAGCAGTGAGCGCAGGATATGGCAGAGGGACAGGGAAAAACCCAACCAAAATAGCTTTTGAGGTGGCCCTGCTTAAAAATGGATGAGGAAAACAAAGAGCAGCAGGAAAGAGCAAGGAATGAATCACAGAACATCAGGGATTGGAAGGGACTTTGAAAGACCATCCAGCCCAACCCCCCCACCAGAGCAGGATCCCCTAGATCCAGTCACACAGGAACATGTCCAGGCTGGTTTTAACCATCTCCAGAGAAGGAGACTCCACAACCTCCCTGAGCAGCCCCTTCCAGGGCTGACCTGTGGACAATGTGATTTTCACTGACGTGGAAGTAAAAACTTACCAGTTGCTTAACTCTTACCTTCATTCTAAGATGCTTTTTGCCTCAAAACTTAGCTGCAGTCCAGGCTTTGCAACCTAGAGACTACTTTGGGGGGCATACTGTGACCATTTGACTGGCAGATACTGACCTGCATTAAGTCAGCACTCATAGGGCTTCGGTTCCTGCTCAAGTTTTTAGAGTCACTTGAGAGTAAACCTAAAAATGAAATCTTTTCTTGGAGAAACAGAGCAATGTAGAGGTATTTTCAAGCCAGCTGGAGGTTTAGTGTGTAAAAGAAGGATTTGAAGGAATTAAAGGAGTTAAAGGAATGCCTGCTGCCTCTGCCCACCTTCTACCACTCTTAATTCCATCACGGCACCAAAGTCAGTCAGATTAAAAGCGCTAATGTGCAGCAAGAATGCTAAACCCTCAAAGCTTGTTTCTTATGATCCAGCTTTCACCTAGGGAAGTAATTAGGGGCAGGAATATTAGGGTCATATAATATTAGGGGCAGTAATTAGGGTGCAGGGAGCAGCAACTTGTAATTCTGTCAAATCTTAGTCCTAGAGCCTCAGTATTTCCATGTCGGCTGAGGGAGCTGGGTCTCTTGAGCTGGGAGAAAAGGAGACTGAGGGGTGACCCCATTAATGTCGATAAATGTGTGACGGGTGGGTGTCAGGAGGATGGAGCCAGGCTCTGCTCAGGGGCATCTAGTGATAGGACAAGGGGCTGTGGGTGTCAGCTGGAACACAGGAGGTTCCACTTCAATATGAGAAGGAACTTCTTCCCAGTGAGGGTGACAGAGCCCTGGAGGGGGCTGCCCAGGGGGGTTGTGGAGTCTCCGTCTCTGGAGACATTTAAAACCCTCCTGGACATGTTCCTGTATGACTGGATCTAGGGGATCCTGCTCTGGTGGGGGGATTGGACTGGCTGATCTTTTGAGGTCCCTTTCAGCCCCGAATGCTCTGTGATTGTGTGAGTACAAGTGTCAGAGCCATGAGGTACAAGCTACAGCTGAGCAGCGTTTTACCCCGACTGCTGAACACTGTGTTTTCCCCAGGAATTCTGGTTCTGAAAATCCTGCTCCTAGAGTCAATAAAAGAAAATTCACCCCACCCACCATCAGCCTGAACCGCACAGCGACGCCTGGGCCTGTGAGCGCAGAAGTGGCCACGGCACTGGCCCAGAAGATGATCCAGACGTTCTCGCTGAACCCCGACCAAGCCGCAGCACTGATTGGGATAGCTCAGATGATGACCAAACCAGCGAGGGAACATCAGAACCGCCCCATCACGATCATACACGGTACATGAGGGATTGGAAGGGACCTCCAAAGATCATCCAGTCCAATCCCCCTCCCACAGCAGCATCACCTAGGTCCAGTTGCACAGGAACCTGTTCAGGAGGGTTTTAAACGTCTCCAGAGAAGGAGACTCCACAACCTCCCTGGGCAGCCCCTTCCAGTGGTGGTTGGACTTGATGATCTGAAAGGTCTCTTCCAGCCCAAAGGATTCTGAGATCCTGTGGGATTCTGTATTCAACCAGAACTTAGGGAAATTCCCTTAGTGTCTCCTCACTGTAGAGTTTTGTAAACTTCCTGCAGGCAGTAAACACCCAGTGTAAGGCAAGTGGTTGCCCCTGGGTTCCTAGAGCTGCTGAGATTATTAAAACTGTTTTCTAGAAAATTTCCACTGCTAACTTGGGGTTTTCCTCTGAAATACCAGGTGTTTTTGGAGCTGGCAAGAGCTATCTGCTCTCTGTCGTGGTCTTGTTCCTAGTAGAGCTCTTTGAAAGCAGTGAAGCTACGCAGGGTCCAAGGGCAGCTCCGTGGAAACTTCTCATTGCCTCTTCCACCAACGTTGCCGTTGACAGGATCCTGCTGGGGTAGGTTACTGTGGATTTTACACACTGTTACTCCAATAACAATCATGGGCTTCTGTGGCACAGGATTGTGTTCCCATTTCCAGTGTAACTGGAAAAACCTCAAAGAGAAAGAGCCAGAGCCACGCTCAGGCTTTAATTTTACCTTTGCTCCTCTGCACAGCAGCGGATGCTGAAGGTGACATGAGCTGCACAGGCTCTACTCTCTATTTAATTACTTTAATTACTCTCTTTACTATGAAAATCCAAAGCAGTACAGCTCAAGAACCATTAGGAATTAAGCAGTAAGGGCAGGGGAAAGAGGGATGGAGAAGGAATCAGAAAGCCTTGGCGTGAAGCCAACATGAAATAAAAGTGATGATTTGGAAGGATAACGAAAGGAAGGGACAGTACAAATGGGAGACAATTCATGAGGGGAGAATCGTAAAGGCATTAAGGATGATCCTGTGGTCCCTTCTGACCTTAACTGACTGTATGACTTGGTCTAGGAGGTCCTGCTCTGGCAGGGGGATTGGACTAGATGATCTTTCGAGGTCCCTTCCAATCCCTAATGATTCTATGATTCTGTGTTTGAGACAAGTCACAATGATGAGGTCATTGTCCGATTTAACTGAACCGTGGCCCCAGTTACCTTATCTAGTTAATGGCAGAAATTTGTGTTCTTCAGTGCTCTGGTGTCTCTGCTAATTTGTTGAGAGTGGCTTTTCAGTTCTTCCACTTCCTTTCTGTACTTCCATAACCTTGAGTACTGGGGACAGTTCTGGGCCCTTCACTTCAAGAAAGACATTGAGAGGCTGGAGCAGGTCCAGAGGAGCAACAAGGCTGGTGAAAGGGACTGGAGGGAAAGTCTAGAAGCGGCTGAGGGAGCTGGGACTGTTTAGCCTGGAGAAGAGGAGACTCAAGGGGGGACCTTCTCCCTCTCTCCAACTCCCTGAAGGGAGGTTGTAGACAGGCGGGGGTCAGTCTCTTCTCCCAGGTACCCAGCACCAGGACAAGAGGGCAGGAAGCTTCCAGGGGAGGGTAGGTTGGATGTTAGGAAGTCCTTTCTTAAGAAAGGGTGATCAGACACTCCACCATGGCAGTGGTGGAGTTCCCATCCCTGGAGGTGTTGAAGGCCAGCCTGGCTGTGGCCCTTAGTGCCCTCGTCTGGCCACTGGGATGATGTTAGGTCCTGGTCTGGGCTGGATGAGTTCAGAGGGCTTTTCCAGCTTTGATAATTCTGTGTCTCATCTCTCTTTCAAGTCTGCTCGATCTTGGTTTTGAGGATTTTATCAGAGTGGGAAGCATCAGGAAAATCACCAAAGCAATTCTTCCCCACAGGTAGGATTTCTGGAGGGATCTGAAGCTAATGGGAAGTTGTTAAGGAGAAGAAAGCAAATGCAGCTGCAGACTGGGGAGTTCATTGTGGGAGGAAAACAGACTTGGAATGGGTACCTCTGTAGTGATAAGAACAAGGGGGAAGTAATAATAAATGAAATGTTGATTTAAGGAAGGAGCTGGTGATTCTGTAGTACTGTAGTGTTCTGGGGTTTGTCTGGTAACTATTTAAGGAGTTTGTGTAGTACTTCTCACACAAATTGGGAGACTGCAGCAAAGTACAAGATGAATAAGACTGAAAGGGCTGTTACTGTCAGTCACCGTAACTCACACGACCAAATCTCTTTCAAGCTTGCACGCTGGCTCAGGAAATGAAAATGAGCAGCTGAAAGAGCTCCTTGCTCTCCTGAAAGAAGATTTAACTCCAGCTGAGAAAATATATGTACGGAAGAGTATTGAGCAGCATAAACAGGGGACCAATAAAACCATCCTGCAACAGGTACAGTCCACGTGACGGGATGGGGAAGTGGGGATTTGCAGTGTCTTGTCCACGAGGCCCAGCAAGCAGACACGGAGAATCCTGCTGAGATGCTGGTTTTGAGTAATAAAATGTTAGGACTAGGACAGGTTTGATTCCATGGGTAGACCTTAGTGTCTTACAGACCATGTTTAGTGACACTGCCAGAGCTGGTTACACACTGCACAGAGATCAGCTGTCAAATGCTGTTCACAGAATCACAGAACATTAGGGACTGGAAGGGACCTCAAAAGATCATCCAGTCCAATCCCACTGCCACAGCAAGATCACCTAGATCCAGTTGTGCAGGAACATACCCAGGTGGGTTTTAAATGTTTCCACAACTCCCTGGGCAGCCTGTTCCAGGGCTCTGTCACCCTCACTGGGAAGAAGTTCCTTCTCAGACTGATGTGGAACCTCCTGTGTTCCAGCTGACACCCACTGCTCCTTGTCCCATCATTAGATGCCCCTGAGCAGAGCCTGGCTCCATCCTCCTGACAGCCACCCTGCACATATTGATCAACATTAATGGGGTCACTCCTCAGTCTCCTTTTCTCTAAGCTAAAGAGACCAGCTGTTAAATGTACTGCACCCATTTTCTCCTCACTAATAACCCAGGTAAAAGTGGTTGGTGTGACCTGTGCTGCCTGCCCGTTCCCGTGTCTGAACACCCTGAAGTTTCCCGTGGTGCTGCTGGATGAGTGCAGCCACATGACTGAACCTGCTTCTCTCCTGCCTATTGCCAGGTAAAGTGGATGATTGATGGAGAAGCATGCCTGGCCTCTGACACATAAACACAGCACCCACTTTCCTTATGAATAGCTCTTGTCTTGGCGCTTCTCTTTCCTTTTCAGGTTTCAGTGTGAAAAGCTAGTCCTCGTTGGAGACCCTAAGCAATTACCACCAACGATTCAAGGGTCTGAGTGTGTTCACAGGCACGGATTGGAGCAGACCCTCTTTGACCGACTCTGCTTAATGGTAGGTGTTGCTAACCCCACCTTTGGGCAAGTAATTCAGAGAAACACTCATGTTGGAAGGGACCTTCAAGATCATCAAGTCCAACCACAATCACAGAACATCAGGGACTGGAAGAGACCTTGAAAGATCATCTACTGNTCACCAAGGAGGAGAACCTCTCTTGCTCTGCTAACCACCCCCCTTAATACTCTCCCCAGTCACACGTTCTGTGTCACAATTCTTCAGGGACACGAACCAATCCTCCTTCGGACCCAGTACCGCTGTCACCCAGCTATCAGTGCCATAGCCAACGAGCTGTTCTACGAAGGACATCTGCGAGATGGTGTTTCTGAGGAAGAGAGAAGCCCTCTCTTGGACTGGCTTCCAACACTATGTTTTTATAGCATTAGTGGGGTTGAGCAAGTAAGCCTGTAAATGTTTCTTAGATTAAAGACGTAGCTCCGTAGTTTATACTCCTTTCTGTCTCTGTGAGTCCTAACTTGGCAATCTCCTTCCCTGTTTCCAGATGGAAAGGGACAACAGCTTTTACAACATGGCAGAAGTTCATTTCACAGTCAAGCTCATCCAGTCTCTGCTCGCGAGCGGAATCAAAGGGTCTGCCATCGGTGTCATTACCCTCTATAAATCACAGATGAGCAAGGTTGGTGGAACTTACCGTCCATGTGTTAAGTTTATCTTGAACGTGTAGGATCTTGGCTGGGTCTCGCGTAGACTCAGACTGTCCAACTCATCACGGCCCCACTCCACTGCTCTGCAGGTTCAGAATCTTCTTAGCAGCATCAGCTCAGAGGCTTTGGAAGCCCGGACCGTGCAGGTGTCCACTGTAGACGCTTTCCAAGGAGCCGAGAAGGAGGTCATTGTGCTGTCCTGCGTGAGAACGAGACAAATGGGCTTCATAGACTCAGAAAAGAGGATGAACGTGGCGCTGACAAGAGCCAAGCGGCACTTGTTGATCGTTGGACATCTGGCCTGTTTAAGCAGGAACAGGCTGTGGGGAAGAGTCATTCAGCACTGCCAAGGTAACATTTTCATAGCCTGTGTTTTCCAAGCCTCATTCTTTAATAGGGGAGTGTAATGTTCTCTGTTTATGGCTGCTTCTAGGATGGAAAAATGGCTTACAACACGTCAGCCAGTGTGAGCAGCAGCTGAATGACATCCTGCGGTGCTACTTGGAGAAATGGAAGCAAGAGGAACAGAAGAAGACAAAGGAAAACTAACATGAGCACTTGTTTTTATGAAGGAACTATTAATTGTGTGTCTGCAGCAATGATCAGAATGATTGCTGCTTCTATATTTATTTATTTCTATTGAATAGAGGAAGGTTTTATTTGTATCTCTGTGCACTTCATACTTCTGGTTTGACTGACATTGAATAAAAGGACTTCATCTGCTAGATCACAAAACCCTTTTATGCTTTCAGAGCACTGTACTGGTGTTCTTGTGTCAGGTAAAAAAGGACTTCAGTACCTTCACCAAGGCAAAAGTGTCTGTCCCAAAGGTTCAGCAGTTCATGAACGAACAGTGGGGAGAAGCTGAGCAGGGACATTGTGCCTAGGTGCTTCTGGAGAAGACTGGGAGGCAGGTGGAAAGCAGGCAGCCCAGCAGCACTGAGGTTATTCACAGAATCACAGAACATTAGGGATTGGAAGAGACTTTGAAAGATCATCTAGTGCCATTCCCCTGCCACAGCAGGATCCCCTAGATCCAGTCGCACAGGAACACATCCAGGTGGGTTTTAAATGTATATGGAGAAGACAACTCTACAACTTCCCTGGGCAGCCCCTTCCGGTGCTCTGTCACTCACTGGAAAAAAATTCCTTCTCATATTGATGTGGATCCTCCTGTGTTCCAGCTCACACCCACTGCCCCTTGTCCTATCACTAGATGCCCCTGAGCAGAGCCTGGCTCCATCCTCCTGACACCCACCCTTCACATATTTATCAACATGAATGAGGCCACCCCTCAGTGTCCTTTTCTCCAAGCTCAAGAGACCCTGCTCCCTCAGCCTTTCCTCCCAAGATTGATGTTCTACTCCCATCATCATCTCTGGCTCTTCACTGGACTCCCTCCAGCAGTTCTATGTCCTGGGACTGAAGATCCCAGAACTAGACGCAATATTCAAAGTAATCTGTTATTTTCACACAGCTTTGAAATAAATCACCTGGTGAGGAGCTTGTTGCCTTCATCTGGCCCTGGTAAGCACAATTGTGGGAAACTTTGAGCTCCAGAGCACTTGGCAAGCACTTGTAGCATCACTACAATAGGACTGGATAGGCTGGGACAGCATAAAGACAGGGGAGTCAGAAGCAAAGAGGGGAACGTTATCTTGAGGAACAAGAAAACTGCCTGCCTGTCAGCTTCTTCACATTAATTTCACACCTGTGGGGTAAAACCCTAAAGCACCTCACTGCTGCCTTGGGAGATGGGCAAAATGCATTAGTTAGCATCTGCCTGCACCCCTGAGTTCTTAGCTGTCCACGTGGGCACAGGTTAAAGAAAAGAATTCTCCCTTTCTGCTCTGGTGAGACCCCATCTGCAGTGCTGTGTCCAGCTCTGACATGCTCAGCACAGGGACATACAGCTGTTGGAGTGAGGCAAGGGGAGGCCAGAAAGATAACAGGGCTGGTAGCCAGGCTGGAAGAGTTGGAGGTGTTGAGCCTGGAAAAGAGAGGCTGCAGGATGAGCTTACTGTGGCCTTTCAGTACTTAAAGGGAGCTTATCTTAAAGCTAAGGACAGACCACGTAGCAGGACTTGATGTGACAGGACAAGGGGTGGCACTTTTAGACTAAAGGGAAGGTAATTTTTATGCTGAGGGTGGTGAGACCCTGGTATAGGTTGCCCAGAGAGGTGGGGCAGGGCTCTCAGCAGCTGGTTGCTGAGGGCTCTGGTTGCAGATGTCCCTGCCGACATCATTCATTGTCACTAATTTAACATCACCGGGGCCTCTCCAGCACCCCCACGCTGCAGTGCCCCGCCATCGCCGCCAGGTGGCGCCATCACCCCACTCACCCCGCGGCGGCACCCGGGACCCCCGCCAGCCCCCGGGAGGGGTGGAGGTGAGGGGAACCCCGAGACACTTGAAGGGACCCCGGGAGGGAACCTCCAAGAGGCACCAACCCCACGCTCCCGGCCGCTGGAGAAGCGGAGCGAGGCGAGAGAAGGAGCAGCGGCGGCGGGTTGAATTGTCGCGTTTAAATTAGCGCTGACACCTCTGTTCGAGCTGCCTAAAATCTCAATCAACAACCCATTAGGACTCGCCGGGAGTAAAACTAAATCCTCGTTTAAGTGTATTTATCCGCTCCCTTTTCTCTCTTTCAAATGCTAAATCCATTTCAGCATATGCCCCCTTCTTTCTGTGGCCTTTCTCTAAAGCCCGGCAGCCCCGCGCTGGCTCTTGTAAATATGAAAGATGCTAATCATATGACATATCACGTCTCAGTCGGAGCCTGGAATAAAGCCTTGAGATTTGGGATCATTGCCTCCAGACAACAGCTTCATCAGCCGGAAAGTTGGTTTTTTTCTCCTTTCCTTCAACTCTCAATCCCTTCTTTGTCTGGGGGAAAATGCAGCCAACTCGAGCCACCCCAGCCATATGGTTCACTCTGTGTTTTCTTAGTTGAATCCTGAATTGTTTGTGACTTGCGAAGGGGGATTTTTTTTCCCCCCTCTTTGGGAAGTGTCTATAAAGACATAGAAGAAGCTGCCCATACCGGGGTGGCTTTGCGGGGTTCCTCCATGCACCGGTGCGGCTTTGCGGGGTTCCTCCATGCACTGAGGTGGCTTTGTGGGCTTCCCCTGTGTTCTTCACGTGTTTGTGTTCATGCACTCTGTAGCCACTTCACTGCAACAACTGAAAGTGAAAGATCAGTTCATGTCCCAGAAGAATTATGACACAGAAAGTGTGACTACGGAGAGTAATTAAAGGGGGTGGTTAGCAGAGCAAGAGGGGTTCTCCTTCCCCTCTACTCTGCCCTGGTGAGACCACAGATGCAGTCTTGTGTCCAGTTCTGAGCTACTCAGCTCCAGAAGGACACAGAGCTGCAGGACAGAGTCCAGTGCAGAGCCACAGAGATGATGAAGGGAACAGAACATCTCCCTGATGAGGAAAGGCTGAGGGAGCTGGGGCTCTTGAGCTGGGAGAAAAGGAGACTGAGGGGTGACCTTGTTCATGTTGATAAATATGTGAAGGGTGGGTGTCAGGAGGATGGAGCCAGGCTCTGCTCAGGGGCATCTAATGATAGGACAAGGGGCAGTAGGTGTGAGCTGGAACAGATGAGGTTTCACATCAATGTGAGAAGGAACTTCTTCATGATTAGGGTGACACACCCCTGGAAGGGGCTGCCCAAGGGGATTGTGGAATGTCCTTCTCTGGAGACATTTAAAACCTGCCTGGATATGTGACTGTATGTAAGTGATCCTGCTGTTGCAGGGGGATTGGACTGGATGATCTTTCCAGGTCCTTTCCAATCCCTAATGTTCTGTGATCCAGAAGATAAAACCCTGCATGCACTCTGTTATCAATCCCAAACAGATTCTGGTCACCTCAGGTTTGGAAACACCTTAAAACTCGATTTGGTTTGTTCTGGAAGCTGTGGTGAGCACAGAGCGGAGTTACCTGCTTTAGCAGCAAACCCTTTGCAGAACTGGCTGCACTAAGAGAAGCCCCGAAGCGTTTTGAGGGGACCATGGCGGCTTTTAAGACCTGTATAAATTAGGGGCTGAATGAGGTCGGTGCGCTCGAGTTCGGATAGCATCCCCCACCCCGTCCCCGTTTGATAGCAGCCTGCCAAATTTTCTTTCTCCTTTTTCCTTCCACAAACCCCCCAAAAAGGCCCTTTTCACCAAATCATTAAATTCTACAGAGGTGGTCAAGCTAGTCCTGCTTTTCAGGCGTTGGAGAAAGAAAAGGGTCCTTGAAGTTTAGAAGATGCCCAAGGAAAACTCATTGAATGACATCAAAAGAATGAGTTTCCATAGCTGTTGAAGCACGAGAGCTGTGTAGCTGCACAAAGGCGGGTTGGGGCAGTGGGACTGTCCCACTGCTCTATCCCAGCACAATTGGGTCACTGAAATAGGGAATTAATTACCATTGGAGAGTGGGCAGCCCATTCACCACTGGCTGAGTTTTATTAAACGCCAATATAAATAACAAAACAACTCTTGTGGCTGCGCTATTCCTACACGCCAAAGGAAGGATTATGTTGGGGATTAACATCTTAAAGTCTATGAGACTTTCTGACTCAAGGCTCGGAGCTGGTAATCGTATTTGTCTCCTGGTTCAGCGATTAGTGCTCTCCCTCGCGCACCTTCGCCTGGACGGCCAATGTCCCTTTTTGCAGGCGCCGGGGTTTTCACACAATTGGCTGTTCTTTTCCCCACAGCTATAGAAAAGAATAAGAAAACTGAAGCGTGTTCACGCGATCCTCAAGCTTCTTCTCTTCTTCATGGGAAAGGAAAGCACCGGCGGCCTTTTTTCACAAGGAGGGGGTGCGGGAAACAAACCCTCTTGGAGAGGGAAGGGAAAGGGGGGGCCCAGGAGGGGCTCGGGATGGCAAAATCGCTCCGCAGGCCTGCACCTGCCATGCAAATCTGCCGTGAACAATCAGACCCCGACGAGGGCTGGGGGGCCAAGGAAGGATGCCGGGGCAGCCCTCTGAAGGGGAGACCCCCTCCTCGCCTTGAGCGCCGAACGAACCTTAGACTTGCTAGTGCGGCTTGGGAGCTGGGGAGCTGGTCCCCATCCCACCCCACAGTGCTTTTTACTGTGCACGGGGAAGGTCAAGAAGGACCTAGCATGGGTTTGGGGTACACGAACACTGCAGAAGCCTCTGGGCTTTCCCCTCCACAGCACATCCCCAGTATGCGTGAGGATGTACTCCGACCTCCAGCTTAAGAGCTAAACCTTGGCACTTGTGGGGTGTGTGGGTGCTGCCATAAGACTGGGCACCCCAGGATTCAGGGCACAGGGTCACCCAAATCCTTGGGTTTGAGGGAGGCAGAGCTGGAGGGGTCAAGCCATCCTGCCCCTGCAGCTTTCTGTGTCATTCCCCCACCCCATTTCCGCAGGGCGGGGGTGTCACAGCCCCGTTCACCTGGGGCAGGCAAAGCCATTAATGCTGGCTCACAACTTGTGAGGTCGAAGTGTGGACGGGCTGTATCCAAAGGTCTCTCAGCAACACAGACCCTAAACTTTTAGGGCTGTTGGGTCACCTCAGAGTTCAATCTTCTTACAGCAAACAAAGCCTTTCTGAAGGTCTCCCCCTCTCCCGCACACAAGCTCAGGGTCCTTTATTTCTGGGCTCTGTGATAAGCTTAAATCATTGTGCTCCCATTTCTTGATCGTCGCCTACTCTGGGCTTTTGTTCCCATAAAGTAGGATTGAGTCTGGCAAAGGGGCTGAAGTTGAACAGTTTGACCCTTGGAGGACAGTTCAGGCGGTAGGCAGTGGCAGCAGCCGCCATCCCTCGCCCCCGCCACCCCCTCTCCCCGTCGCGCTTGGCCCCACGTCTCTGGAACGAGCGGCTCAGCTGCCCACAGACCACACAAGTGCCTGGAGGGTCACGCAGGCCCAGTAGCCAACTTGTCCTCGGTTACCTTGTGTCAACCCTGCCGAGAAAACCGCCATGTTGCTGAGGTGTGGTGGTGGCAGGGATCAGGCCAAAGCCCAGAAAGACATCCCGGTGGGGTGTGTGACCCACCCCCGGCGCTGCAGCCGCCTCCCCCAGCCCTTCACTGCCTCTGCCTCACCTCTCCATCACGTGCAAACCAGTGGCAGCGGAAGGACAGCAGCATCAGTGAACGGGTTGGCCCAGCCACAGGTGACTCTGCTCTGCACTTGAAGGTGCTGAAAGAGAAAGAAGGTCCCTTTGTGTCACTGTCCTGGGATGCTGAAGGGGACTTAAGGATTTCAGAAGGAAAGGACGGGGAGTGGTAAAACCTCTTGGGAGAGTCACGGGGATTTTCTGTCAGAGCAGAGAAATCATAACCTTAGAGGAGAGGAGCCAGCCTGTAAAAGCCAACTCAGGAGGACACCAAATCTGCCTGTGAGCACAGGGAGCAGGACAGGGACCATGCGCTCAGCAAGGAATTCAGTCACAGAGGTGCTCAGCAAGATTTCAGCCCTTTCGTTTGGACTTCTTCCACCGGTCGCAAACTCCATCCCGAAGCCCATCTCCCTCAGAGTCCCTCGGTGACAGAGCTCCTGCACAGGCAGGACACGGCGCTCAGGGTTTGGTGTTGTAGGTCCTCGCTGTGGGTCTGGCAGGCAGAGCAGAGCCCGCTGACCCCAGGGGCATGTCGCCAGGCCTAGCTATTCACCGGGGCTCGCTGCCCCAGAGGGTGGTCTGGGAGAGAAAAGCAGGGAAGGGGCGGGGGAAAGGCTTTCCTGGCCGATTGACATGATGTGGGGGAGGTTTTTTGGGACGTTTTCTCGAGCCTTCAGTGCGCCCAAGAGTTGCATTTGCCAGCGCTGAGCACGGCCCGTGTGCCTGGACAGCTACTCCCCTGCTGCCACAACAAGGGGCACGTGGCTTCTCTTAGAATCACCACACGGTTTTGGGTTGGCAAAGACCTTTAAGATCCAGCTATTGACCCACCCTGCTCTGCAGCTTGAATCCCCCACCATGAAAATGGAGAGAAAGAGAATGGTGGACTCAGAATCACGGAGCTGTAGAAGCATTTATGTTGCCAAAGGCTTTTTAAGATCATAAAGCCCAACCATCAACCCACCCTGCTCAACTTCTTGAACCCCCCCATCCTAAAGACAGACGGAAGAGGCCACAGCACCTGGTCTTGGGGAGCAGACACCCCTCACTCCCTTAACACGTTGCCTCTTGCACCACCTCGCAGAGCCCAGAAAGGCATCTTTCCTCCAAAACAAATCCGCATTAATTATCAAAGCTGCTCTCCTGTGCTCTCTGCACCCGCTGCCTTCCCCCCAAACTGCCATTTCCCTGAGGCGGAGGGACCCACCTCCACAGCCATCCCAGCAGAGGCTGTTATGTCTACTGATTCTCCCGGCCAAAACCCTAACTCCCAGCAAGGTGGGGGACACCCACCCACCGCACAGCGATGGGGACAAGGGAAGGGAAGGTGGCGGGGGTGGGGGGTGTCGCTGCCGCAGCCTCCTGCGCTCTTTAATGAAGCCCCTCAAAGGGAAGCGGCTGGAGCGCGCGTGGCGCGCGGGGGGCGCTGATTGGCCGCCTGCGCCTCG
>VXBP01005582.1:0-26518 GCA_013400115.1 Rhinopomastus cyanomelas
CCAACCCCTAACATCCTATGATCCTATGAACATTTGCTCATGCACCGAACTGCAGGCATGATAGATGCAGTTAGAAATTTTCAATTGTTATTCTCATTTGTTATCTTCACATTTCATCTGAATTGCTGTATAGAGTTTAGGTTCTTGTTCAGAGATGCTCTGGAAAGAAAGAAAGGAAGAAAATATTTTTTGTTTGGAAATTTGTGTATGATGAAATTGCTATTTGCAAATGCAAACAATACTTTAAAATTAAATAATTTTAGGATTCAATATTTTAAAATAAGAGTTTACAAAGAAAACCCTATTAATTTTGGAAAAACTATGCCTAGGTTGCTCTCCATTATTGCTGGGATGTTGTGATGTTTGGATGTGGAACTTAACTTTCTGAGAGTTTATAATTTAGTGTTTGCAAACCATAGCACTTCAAAGCTCAAGTAATAGAATGAATGATAGAATGAACACCTCCAGGGAAGGGGCATTCATAATTTCTCTGGACAATCTGTTTCTGTGCCACACCACCCTCATAGTGATGGATTTCTTTTTAAGATCTATTTCATTGGACTTACTGAAATTCCCATTTAATCAAAGATCAGACATGGACCCACAGGCTGAAGTGAAGGGCACCTCTCCAAAAATAATGAAGAACAGGCTTGTGAAAAATTGCCTTTGTACTGCTGACATTTTATTTCTTCTCTTTTGAGACATGTAAAATAAAAGATCCTGTTCAGATTAGCTGTGTAGCTAGTGTTCATGGAATGATTTTCTAACAGTCCCACTCCTTTCTTCCTCCAAGTATTTTGTCTGTTTTTTAATTTATTTTGTTTTCTTGGGCTATGTTAATGGTCATTAAAACCAAAACAGAAGTTAAAGCAACATTGAGGTGATTGTACTCTTTGCCATGGCCTATGCTGGAACTTACATTTCTGTATAGATGGCTTATAAGCATTTATGATGCCTTGCCATTCTTCCTTAAGCCCAGAGGGATGAAACATAAAAGTAAATATTTAGATTTAGATGATCTGCATGGTAGATTCCTAGGAGTCCTGAATCTACTCAGAGCATAGCTGGCTTTGTCAAAGGCTTCTTTTCACCTTTTGTTCTGAAACAGGCATCCTCACTTTACGCTGGAGTTGACAGATAAGTTATATCCAAATACCTTAAGAATCTGTGGTGTCATGGGAAAGGGGCTTCATTAAAGTGTGAAAGGACTGTGATCAACGTCCTGGGAGTCAATACCTAGATTTTTAAAAATAGTTTCTAGATTGTTCTATACCGAAAAATATGAAACAAGAGGTAAACACAAGTTGTGTGTCTGTTTGCTCTTTGGCAAGCTGGTAAACCTAGACAGTGATAGGAACAGGTAGGAAAGCTGTCAACAAGGAATCCGTAATTGCCATCACTGAAAACCTCACTTGTTTTCCCCCAGCTCTTCTAGTAATTAAATTGTAATTTCTGTGAAATAATCTGACTACAGAAAATCTGTTGTTAAAATGGGTTGGAAGAGAAACTTGCTTTTGAACTGAGAACAGCTGCTCAATCTCATTTAATGTTTTATTTTCTTGTCTGTGGTTGCTAATGTTGAGACGTTTTTAACTTTTTTGCATCTTGCCTGAAGAGCTGTTCTTGTTTTGCTTAGCACTGTTTAATTGTGAACAGTGAGATCCAGTGCTACTGTCCAAAACCACAGTATTGTGTAGAGCAACTTGATCACTTTTGCATTGTTCATCGAGTTCTTAGAGCAAGATGATGTGGCACCACAGAGCCCATGAGCAGGTTTCCTGTGTGTTCACTCGTTCATTGGCAAATAGAACATTGTATCTTGACTACTGTTGCTTTCTAACTGAGCATTTTAAGGGTTTTCTTGAAGCATATATAATTTGCACAGTAGCCATAGCATACATGAGGGTGCATGTGTCTGTCTGTAAACTTTGGTCAGCCTTCAATGAGAAAAACCTTTTAATGGAATTAATGAAAGTGAGTAAAGGAGGGGAAAATTAAAATACTCATGCTACAGGAAATGCAATGCCAGGAATGGTTTGTAAAGAACTCTGTTGCCTCTTGGTCTACTTACATGGCTCATGTCACCTTATAAAAAGGAATCATTTGTAAAGTGTGAAGAAAAAACTAATTATCCAGTCCGTTACTGAAAAAATGTGCTATCCTTTCACTGTTCAAAACAGTGCTTAACATAGAAGAGAGAAATAATATGTAAATTTTGATATCTTTATACGCCTATAAATATATTCATATATATATGTATACATGACTTATGTTAAATGGAATAAAAGTAGATTACTAATAGAAATACAAATAAAAATAAAAATAGATATTACAAATTCAGGTTTTTGATGAGGAGTTAATAGGCGATGACACAAATTGCTCAATGGCTCTGGTGCACTAGAACACCTGAATGACAGTAACGACTGTGCAAGTGTCAGTTGTTAGCAAAACACCATTTTGGTTTTCCTTAACAATATGCACATTAACAAGGTAGTTATTTCTGCCTCTGTTTTTTTGGAGGAGCTCTTAGATGATCTTAGATGATCTTTCAAGGTCACTCCAATCTGTAACATTCTGTGATTCTGTGATATGTTCTCTCTTCTTTTGCATGTTGCATTCTGAGTATTGAGCTAGGTGTCATTGGGAATGTTTTTAATAACGCGTTCAAAGATGTTCTTTTTGCAGCCTTTCTAGTATACAAGAAATTTATCATTGCAGACAAATATTTTTCTCAAAAGTGTTTGGCTTTTATATGGACACAGTTTTTGTGAGATATATTGGGTAAAGTTTTGCAATACATTTATCTTTTCATTGAGAAATTATTTGAGAATAAGGATGTGCTGAGAATGGGTAAACCAGTAAGTTTTCATGTATGCTGAGCACTGCATGTAGAGTTCAAACAAGTTGATAAAACTTTTGAAAGAAAAGGGAATAAATATGGAATTGCATTTTGAATGCAAACACTGTATAAATTTCATAGAATTATAGAATCATAGAATCATAGAATCACTACGGATTGGAAGGGACCTCTAAAGATCATCTAGTCCAATCCGCCTGCAACAGCAGGATCACCTAGACCAAG
Source organism: Rhinopomastus cyanomelas (assembly GCA_013400115.1). Lineage (NCBI taxonomy): Eukaryota > Metazoa > Chordata > Aves > Bucerotiformes > Rhinopomastidae > Rhinopomastus > Rhinopomastus cyanomelas. Next base: position 3,083 of record VXBP01005582.1, read on the forward strand.
TCACACAGGAACCCGTCCAGTCGGGTCTTGAACATCTCCAGTGAGGGAGACTCCACAACCCCCCTGGGCAGCCTGTTCCAGTGCTCCGTCACCCTCACCGTGAAGAAGTGCCTTCTCAGGTTGATGTGGAACCTCCTATGTTCCAGCTTACAACCATTGCCCCTTGTCCTATCACTAGCTGACACTGAGAAGAGCCCAGTGCCATCCTCCTGAAACCCCCCGTCACATATTTATAGACATTAATGAGGTCATCCCTCAGTCTCCTCTTCTCCAAGCTAAAGAGACCCAGCTCCCTCAGCCTCTTCTCAGAAGGGAGGTGCTCCACCTCTTTTATCATCTTCGTTGCCCTATGCTGAAGTCTCAGAAGCTCCACATCCCTCTTGAACTGAGGAGCCCNCCTGGGGCACTCCGCTAGATACAGGCCTCCAACTAGACTCTGTCCCATTGACCACCACTCTCTGACTTCTACCCTGTAGCCAGTTTACAGTCCACCTCACTACCTGAAAATCCAGGACACACTGCCTCAGTTTGGCTGCGAGGATGCTGTGAGAGACCGTGAAATGCCTTTCTTAAGTCAAGATAGATCACATCCACCGCTCTGCCATTGCCCATCCACCTGGTTATGCCCTCATCAAAGGCTATAAGGTTGGTCAAGCATGACTTTCTCTTTGTAAAGCCATGCTGACTGGTAGAGCATGGGGTCATAGGTTTCAGCCCCATGTAGGACATCTCGAGACAGTACTGTAGGCTTACCCTGCTCCAGCAGAGGGGGTTGGACTTAGACGATCTTTCGAGGTCCCTTCCAACCTCTAACATTCTGTGATTCTGTGATCCTGTGGACTAAAATGAATGTGTTATACCTTGTAAGTTTCTTTATAAGTTTCCTTCCATTTGTTTGTATTGAGCAATTTAAAAGCTACACATCTAAATAGCATTTGCTGCCTAGGTCAGTGCAGTAAGATGGGCACTAGAAGAAAATGCTATACTTTGTAGAAGAGCAGGTTATTTTGCTTTATATTATATAATCTAGTAGATTATTTGATATGTTTGAGATGGTTGAATTTAGTCATTCTTTGATGTCTCTGTGTCCCCTGGTCACTATGATGGGAACCCAGGAGATCTCAGACTAGCAGACCAGCTTCAACATTTCAAGTTTGATGCCAAGAAGCCTACAAGAATTTACTAGTTTTTTGTGTAGTATTTCACTCTAAACCAGGAGATGAGCCCATTACAGCTTTTTTTTCCACACAGTACTTACAGAGTAAGCTCATGAAAGAAGCAGTCGTATCTTCTATTAATAATTCTTTGTCACAATTGACCTCTGCTCCTGCTATTTTAAAACAGATAGTCCTTGGTACCCTTCATTCTTATTAGCTAAACTTTTAATCATACAAGCTGGTAAGAAAAGAAATTAAGTTTACCAGCAGTCACCCTTATTTCATAACTCCTTGCATTTCAAAGCCATGGAGAGAGCACCTGAAAATAATTCAATTTTTAGCCTCTTAAAGAAGATACATGACATTATTCTGTAACACCAACTTTTATGTCCAGCAGAGAATTATAATATTTTCAAGGGTAAGATGAGAGCTTTCTTTTGCTGAAGCTAGAAACTATTTCTGAATGTGCACCAGTGCATCCATAGTAAAAACTGGACATGTGCACTGTCCAGTTTTTACTATGGGAAATGCAAGTTTGTTTATTGTGGTTTCTTTTCAAGCTTCTCATGAATCTGTTGCCACTTTCCTCTCTGCGAAGTCTCCTTTATACTGAATTTTGAATGAAATATTTAAAAATGTCAGCCTGGCTTCTTTAGGGACTACACTTGAAAACATCAAGCTCACTTTCATTGTCTCCAGTTGCTGACAAATGGCAATTTTATTTAGTAAGAGAGGATGGATTGAGGATGGATTGATGGATGTGGTCATAAGACGTTGAGCCCAGCTGACAGTGTTACCCTTACCAGCTGTCTGCCCATGCCCTCTGCATGGATGTCAGCTTCTGAACCACTGCTGTTTACTGTGTATTAAGTCAGACTGTAATCAGTGACAATTTACTTTGCTTTCAAATACTGGGCTGCATGTTGTGATGATTTCAAAAGTCAGTGATGAGCAGCTCAGACATCTGTGCAGCAAAGTAAGGCAGGACAGCCAGGGTGAGTGGCAAGTGTTGGCAGTACCAAGCAAAGCCAACCATTTTCAACATATGAGAATCTTTTCTATTGTCTTTCCTTTTCTTGTGATTTGGTTTGGTTTAGCCTTTTGCCTAAGAACACCAGAATGATTTGAAATGATTTTGAATGTGAATGTGTAAGAACCCCAGTACTGTTTTGAAATGTCACTGCAAAATCCTAAGTGGTTTTTTTTTAAATCCCCGTCTGTAGGCTGGAGCAAATGTGCTGCTGCAAGACGTTAATGGAAACATTGCACTTGATTATGCCATAGAAGGGACTGAGTCCAGCAGCATCCTTCTGATGTACTTGGAAGAAAATGGTAAGTCAGCTCTCTCCAGCTTCTGGAAGGTTTTTATCAAACACAGCATAGAAAGGGTGTATATCAATTTGATGTAAGCCAGCACTGGATCCAGTGGAACTATATTAGTTTGGAAACGAAGAGGAGGAAGACGACTTGGAATCATGAAAGTTTTCAGTTTGTTTAGACTTGTGTTGAAAAAAAGAACTTGTTATTCACTAGTTCCAAAATTAGATACAGGTTCTGAAGTGAGATTTTGCACAGTGCTTTCGACTGTAATAGTTTGCCTTAACATTGTATGTGGCTCATCATAACTCTGAGAAAAATAACTTGAGAAATAATGAGCACTAATCTAAAAATGTGTAATTGCAATATTGCCTCCATATGAGAAATCTGTTTTAACATAAAGGAAATCACACTTCAGTGTTAGCTCCTGTACATTACACATCTGGTGTATTAAACAGGTCTGTTTTGTAATTTTGCTTCTGCAGTGCCTGGCAGTGTCTTCACAGCTCATGAACTCTGGCAAGACAGGTGTTAGTTTCTAAAAACTTCATAGCATGGCAAAATGCAGGTATTTGGAGTCTAAATGCTCCAAATACTTGTCTAACAGGTAGCATACAAAAGGCTGTAACATACAGAACATAGTCTGCTTGCAATTGTTAGTGGAGATCTATCAGAAAATTCTTCCACTGTCCTTGGTTTGTTTTTCCTTTTGTTTGATTGCAAAATAAAATAGATGTGGTGGAAGAAAAAAGGAGAAAAATATTTGCTAGTTTCTTGTCAGAGTGTCTACGTTGAAGGAACTTTTATAGAACAGTGGGTATTTAGGACTGACAGTATTCATGTTGCCTCTTTTCCAGTAGATAGGAGAGGTACCTTTCCTCATTAAAGACTGATTTTGTGAATGTGAGAAATTTCCAGAATAACTGAGGAGCAACATTTTAAAAGAAATAAAGCTGTCTGGATAAGTATGAATTATTTCAAATTGCTCAGACTAAGTGTTTCTCTGTGAACTGTTTTCATTAAGCTCTCGTCCCTGCAGGAACCCTTATGCACACTTGCCTGTGCATTCCCCAACACAGAGCAACGGCGTTGCAAAACTCTTGCTGTACAAGAGCAATGCCATCTTCAGTCTGTAGTGCTGTGAAACGCCCACCTATAGCCTCACTCTTTAAATACAATATATAAGGCACACATCTCTGTTCTCTGTATTTTCCTGCAATGTTTTCTTAATATTCTACATTCAGCTGCGCAAGGTGTTTACAGGATTAAGAAGACAATCATTGTGTCTAATTGTAGAGTTCACAGACTAAAAGAAAGTCAAGTGTCTTATATCTCTGCTAATAAGAAAACAAGAAACTATCAATTTACTTTGATGAAACATATACTGGAGCAATGGGATTTGATTCTATGGAAAGCTTTGTTAACTGGGGACATTAAAGTTCTGAGAAAATGTGTGTGTTTATAATTTCTTACAGATTTTGTCACTGTGGTAGTTTAGTGTCTGTTCACCTGCCCAAGAGGTATTAGTGAGTGAACTCCATCTTCATTGTCAAAGAAAATCTAATGTACTCAGTGGAAGGCCTGGAGCCACAGGTGTTAACGACAGCCTTACATGCATTTAATGACTTACAGATTTAAAAAGATTGTTACTTATTTACTGAAGTGAGATCCTGGAATTCTCTTTGTAAATTAACTGTTAGGATACAGAGCTTCCATTTCAGAATTGAACGATCTTCATGTCATTTTTTAATTATTATTTTTTGTTGGCATTTTCTTTGTTATAGTTTAAACCGGTAGCCTCTTGTCCTTCTGTTATTTCCCTCCAGAGAGTTTCATCTTCCAGAAGTGAAATGAAAATAGCAAGTTCTAAAGGGGTTTGTTTTTTTCACTGTTTTTCCTGTTTTATTCTGAATCTGTTTGATTTTTGGAGTTACTGAGTTACCTAACATAGCTTTCATTTAGATTAATATCAACTTTCTGTTTGAAGTCAAAGCTATTTTTGTATTAGTGCTGTTTTAAAAATACCAAACTTTAAAGATCTACTAGTGTGTTCCCTTCTTTTTACAGACAGTACATTTCTACTGTGGAAGTGTGTAAGAGAAAATATGATTATAGCATATAATCCTTATTTTTTTCCTTTAGGCTTTTAAAAATATGCTTTAAAAAGCAATTTTTTTGTTTACATTCTTTCTTGGTATTTAGTTACATAGATTAGATGACTGAGTTATAAACTGCAAATGAGTGACAGATATTTTCTTGTTCCATATTTGACAAGTGACAGAAGCTGACATTTTCAGTGTATAATTTGTTTCAAAAATAACAGGTGTTCCCTTTTGTCCTCCAAGATCTCAGGCTTTAGCTTTCTAGTAGGATAATTGTGTATTCCAAGAACATTAGCCTTGCTATTTGATCTGAAAAAAAAATAGTACCTCCATTTAATATTATTTTCTTTAAAAAGCCCAACAACCTAAGTATCCTACACAAATGAAAGCAAAATATATGTTGTTGTAGTATGAGTTTATGCACTAGCAAACTATTACAAAACCAAAAGAAAACCATCTGTGGTGAATTTATTTTAAAGAATAAATGCATTTGAGTAGTATGTCTACCTGAAGGTACAGATGGCTTTTCTTTTTCTGCTATGACACAAGTACAAAAAGCCCTCTTTTGTTGGTTTTCTACAAAGTATTATTTTTGTTTGTAATAGTTCACTTTCTGTGGGGTAAATGAACTTACAACAGCTCATTAAATTGACCTGTGAATAACAGATCTGTTTTTTCTTCTCCTTTTTAAGGGGGTCATACTTAAGTGTCTCAGAAAACTGTATATAAAGCCAAAGTCTTGTGCAAGTCCTGTACATCTAGGTGGGTTTTGTGGTTTAAATGACTTAAAATACTGATCAGATTTCATAAAAATAGAACATGCTTTATTAAATTCTTGATAGACAATGGATTAAGCCTTACTTTTTAGCTGCAAAGTAGAAATAATACATTTCTTTTCCTGCCTTGCAGCAGTATGTAGAATTAATAAAACAGAAGCTAATGCTGAGTACTGTATCCTACACTGGAGGCAGCATGTAACACTAGCCAGAAACAGGCAACTCATAAATTGCTACAGTAAGGAGAATTTCCCTGAAGTGAACAACATAAGAGAAATAACATGTGCAAAAAAGCTGATTCACAAAAGTAGGGAGCAAAGATTTAAGGAAAAATGTAAGACTGACATTATACAGTAACCTAGAATATAATAGACAAATAAATAAGAAAAAATACCTTGGTTTAAAATTTAAAGTAATTTGAAGTTGTCAATAACATCTAGTGAGATGGGGCTAAAAGCCAAACCCACCCAGTGGTGCATTCATTCCTCCACCTAAGCAGGTCAGAGAGAAAATAGGATGAGAAAGTTCATGGTTCAAAATAAAGATTGGGAGCTTGCGTCCCAGTTACTGTCGCAGGTAAAATGGGATTGATTTGGTAAAAATTGCCAATTGTAATCGATTTGAGTAGTGAGAAACAGAGAGAAGCATTCAAATAAAACTTTCTCCCCCAGCTCTTTCCCAGGCTTGACTTCACTCCTTCATTCCACACTTTACCCCTGCAAGCAGTGCAAGAGGGTAGGAGAGCTACAGCATTACAAACAGTTTGTCTTCCACTTCTTCACCTCCACACTTTTCCTCCGCTTCAGCCTATTCTTTTCACAACACACAGTATACAGCACCTCTTAACAGCTCCTCACTCTTTTGGTTCCCTTTTTGTCTCTGTCCACTATTTTTGCCCCTTGTTAAAGATATTTTCACATTGGTGCTGCACTCAGCTGACCATCTCAGCCAGCTGACCAGATGTTCCCTCTGGTGGGTCTGCTGGAGCTGACTAGAACCATCTGTGGTCCACACAGAACTAGCCTCTAGCTTTTCCCATAGAAGCCACCACAGTAGCTCTACTGCTGCCAACACCTGGAAAATGCATCTAGTGATGTGCTTCCCAACTCCTGGAAAAACTCAGAAGGAATAAGGAAATTTACAAAATGTGGAAAACAAGACTAGTCACTTGGGAGGAATACAGCGATGTCAGAGAATTGCAGGGATGTAGCAAGAGGAGCTAAGGCTGATCTGGAATTAAATCTGGCAAGGGTTATTATAGACAATAAGATGAGATTTTTTTTCCGGTGAAAATCCATAGAAAAAGGAACACTAGGGAAAATGTGGGCCTGCTGATGAATGAGATGGTGTCCTAGCTGTGGAAGAAAACGTCGGAACAAAGTCTTCTGGATGCCGTCTTCAACCATCTGGAAGAGAAGAAAGTTACCGGGAGTAGTCAGCATGAATTAATCGAGAGGAGATCATGCTTGACTAACCTGATAGCTTCTTATGATGTCATATCTGACTGGTTAAATGGGAGGAAAGCAGAAATGTTGTCTGCTTCCTTGTTGGGAAGCCCATGCTATGTGGGTTGAATGAGTGGATGGAGAGGTGGGCTGACAGCAGATTGTGTGATAAAGCTCACAGAGTCATTATCAACAGTGCAGGGCTGATAAATGTGACCAGCAGTGTCTCTCAGGGGTCAGCACCATGTCTGTTCTTGTTCAACATGTTCATCAGTGACCTGGAAAAGGGGACAGATTGTATCCTCAGCAAATTTGTTGACTATACAAAGCTGGGAGAAGTGTTTGACATGTCAGAGGGCTGTGCTATCATCCAGTGTGACCTGGACAGGCTGGAGAATTGAGCAAAGAGGAACCTAATGAGGTTCAACAGGAGCAATTGTAGGGTCCTGCATCTGGGACTGACCAACCTCATGGATCAGTATAGCTTAGGGGTAGTCCTGTTGGAGAGTAGCTTTGAAGAGAAAGATTTTGGAGTCCTGACAGACAGTAAGCTGGCCATGAGCTGACAGTGTGCGCTTGTTTTCCAAGAAGACCAATGGTATCCTGGGGTGCATTAAGACGTGTGTGGGAAGTAGGTATAAAGAGGTCATCCTCTTGCTCTACTCTGCCCTGGCGAGACCAAACTTGTACATTACTGTGTTCAGGTCTGGGCTCCCCAGTTCAAAAGAGACACTGGGAACTACTGGAGAGAGTCCACTGCAGGGCAACCAGGATTACTGGAGCATCTCTCTTATGAGGAAAAGTTGAGAGAACTGGGACTGTGTAGGCTTGAAAAGATCCATGCCTATGTATATCTGAAGGGTGGCTCTAGGGAGGGTGGTGCCAGAGTGTTTTCAGTTGTGCCCAGTAACTGGAGAAGGAGCAATGGACACAAGCTGGAACACAAGAAGTCTGATTTAGAAATAGGGAAAAAATCTTTTACAGTGTGAGTCACAAAGCTCTGGAACAGACTGCCCAGCAAGGTTGCAGAGTCTCCTTCTCTGGAGATATTAAAAACCCATCTGGATGTAGTCCTGTGCACTGTACTTTAAACAATCCTGCTTTGGCAGGGAGATTGGACGTGATCTCTTGAGGTCCCTTCCAACTTCAATGATTCTGTGACTCGGTAACACTCTTTTTATTAAAGATGAAAATTAAGATCTCATTTGTGTGATTTTTTTTAATCACTTTTGATAATTATTAGTTAAAAGAATTGTTCAGAATATGTACTCCAAAATGTTCTAACATTGAGTCTGTGAAACAGAAAACCTAGTAATACACTGAGGTGGGGAGAAATCATGCACTCTTTCTTCAGTGCATTCAAAAGGAACTGATGTAGATTGATATCATTTCAGAAACTTACTGCTTTAGACTTCTATGTTTAAAACTATGAAAGCTCTGTCGTAGACATTAAGGAATTATTGCTAGCAAACTACAATAACTGACTAAAACGTCAACAGAGATGGTTAGCACTGAAGATCGGTGAACAAAAGCTAAAACTAAATCCTCTGGTATTTGAGAACCATATGTAATGTGCTTACAACTTTTCTAATAATAGTATTGATGTAGTAGGTTGACAGAAAACCAAAACCAAACAGACTCAGTGTAGTTCAAAGACTTTGCAATTTGTTTGGAACCACCTATTGGGTGTTGCCACTGAGAATAGAGGATCAAATGAGATCCCTACTGAAACACCTCATTTAATCCCCTTTTCTCATTGGCAACATCATCATGTAACCTCTATCACCAGTTAATCAGGTTCTCCACAGAAAATAAGTAGGTCACTGTGCAGACTTTTGGTGCTTGAATTAACATTTTAAGTCATAGCCAATAGTTTTATGACCTGCTTTGTAAGTGATGCTGGAAAGAAAACAGGCAGCTATCTCGCGAGCTAACAGGCTTCACAAAGGTTTGAAAAGAAGATTGTGAAGACAATCAGAAACAGGGATGAGCTTTAAGTATCCTTTCAACTTCCTGATGAATAATCTTATTATGCTAAACCCAGAAACAAACGTATCATTTTTTATAGGATTCCTCAAGCTAAAACATTTTGTAAGCTAGAAAAGGAGTTTTAGTGCCTGGAGTGGACCCAGAGGTCCTGCGACTGTCCCCTGGTTCCCAGCTGCTTGTTGGTCTGTGCTCGGATTCAGTTCATATATGGTACAGCCTCGTGGTCTGGGATGAATTGGCCCTGTCATGTGTTTTTCTTAAACAGTAAGAAGTAATGGCTTTTGTAGCTTTTAGGTTATACTCCTGCCTATTATCAGCACTGATACTCATTACCAAATGCTGTGCTCTGCAAAGTCACTGCTGCTTTAACTGTTTCTTCATTTCATCTCCTACAGAATTTGAGACTGTGTAGCTCTTGTTCTGATTTTACAGTGTATTTGGACTACATTTCTGTCCTATGCCTTTCTGACTTTCCATTTGTAAAATGGGAATCCATTCCCATTGCACGTGCCAGTTTGGTTTTCTTTCTCTATTTGTTCATGCTGGCTGTTGTTCCATTTCAGCTGAATATCTAAACCATATCTGAACCGCATTTCCTATCTGAAAGGCAACATGAAGGTCATTCTTTGGTACAAGCAACAATGCCTACTGCTGTGTGCGTAATATTTCAGCGTTCCGTCTAAACTCATGAAAGGTATCGCTTCGTGGTGAGGGAGAGGAGATTCTCCAGAATCACCGACTTGATTAAAGGGAGGCCGTTAGTGACCAGGTCTCTTTGTCTGAAATTCAGGGAATACTGCCTTTGCAAACTTAGTACCTCTGCTTCTCAGCAGCTCGCTGGAGAATCCTTCACCATGAAGCCTAACAGTTCCTGAGTTCTTGGAATTTAAAACTCCGTAGTTCTGAGATGGCAATTTAGACTCTTTTGTTTCACATTTTTATTCTATTTCTTGGAAAGGCTAAGAAGGCTGTTGTTTCTATACCATTTCAAAACTAATTTGAGTATCTAAAAAGTGAAGACCATAGAACAATGTTCCTCTGATAGCCCATTTGACAAGATATTTATTGCTATTTGTCTGATGAAGTGTGTATCATTCTTTTATATATATATAATGCATAATATCATATAAAATATTATATATATTATAGTTATATATAAANCCATCTTTCAACAGTTTTTTGCAGCCCCATGAGGTGTACCAAGATTCTATAAAATGAAATTTACAAGGTGTAAGGATCAATATTTCACTGAATATACTGAATATACTGGTAAATCAATTATCTGACCATGCTGAGCATAAGTCAGGAGTAAGTTGCTAGAATGGCTGAGTGGGCTCTGCTAGCCTCTGTCATGAACATTTACATGAAATATGGCGAGCTTCAAAAACTGGTATTTTCAACTTGTGGATTGTGAGCATGGTTGGGTTTTTTGAGTGTTTGAGATGTTATTCACACACAAAGGATGTAAAGCATTAGTTTCCACCGGTTACGGCTCCCATTGAAAAAGACGACTTACTCTAATTGTTTACTAGAGGCAAGAGGAAGAAAAAATCACCTATGTTCTTTCAGTAGTATTTAAAATTGTCTGCCTTCATCTGGTATAAAATTGTATACATATCTTTAAACATCAAACTTTATCTGAAAATTTTAGAAACAGCTTTACTATGACCTGTCAAGTTTAACTTCTGCTGCAGATGATAACTTTGAATATATATATTTTGAATAGATATAGTCCTTTACAGGACATATTGTTTTGAAAATTTAAACATGCATTTGAGAGAGTTCTGTTACTAGAACAACAGTGTTAAACTATCAATTTACTCTTGCAAATAGCAGAAAATAGTCAGAAACAGAAAAATATTTAATTTGTGCTGCGTGGCATCAGTAATCAGTAAATGTCATCAGATAGCTTTAAGTCAGTACTGTGAAATGTGATGGAGGCATAAAAACTTCAGTTCTGACAAAATGAATACATTAATTTTTAAGAAAACATTATAGAACACGTGCTATGAATTATGAATTGTGTTCCAGTCTAGCAACTGTCAAGCAATTGGATGTTAACACATTCTCCCTTTGCGTGATTATATCTAATTCAAGCTGCCAAATGTATCTCTCTGAATTACATCTATGCGAAAGATCACAGGTTTTGTCCAGATACAGAAAACATCTAATTTTCTCCTGTTCAATCTATTCATTGATGACTTGGATGAGGGATTGGCATGCACTGTCAGCAAGTTTGCTGATGACACAAAGCTGGGTGGTGTCGCCGACACCCCTGCAGACTGTGCTGCCATTCAGCGAGATCTGGACAGGCTGGAGAGCTGGGCTGAGAAAAATCTAATGAGCTATAACAAGAGTAAGTGCAGAGTCTTGCATCTGGGCAAGAACAACCCCAGGTACCAGTATAGGCTGGGGACTGACCTGTTGGAGTGTAGTGTAGGGGAAAGGGACTTGGGGGTCCTGGTGGACAACAAGATGACTATGAGCCAGCAATGTGCTCTTGTGGCCAAGAGGGCCAACAGCATCCTGGGGTGGATTAGAAGGGGGGTGGTTAGCAGATGAAGTGAGGTTCTTCTCCCCCTCTACTCTGCCCTGGTGAGACCACACCTGGAGTATTGTGTCCAGTTCTGGGCTCCTCAGTACAAGAGGGATGTGGAGCTGCTGGAGAGAGTTCAGCGAAGATGATGAGATAGGTGGAGCACCTCCCTTCCGAGAAGAGGCTGAGGGAGCTGGGTCTCTTTAGCTTGGAGAAGAGGAGACTGAGGGGTGACCTCATTAATGTCTACAAATATGTGAAGGGTGGATGTCAGGAGGATGGAGCTGGGCTGTTCTCGGTGTCAGCTAGTGATAGGATGAGGGGCAATGGTTGTAAGCTGGAACATAGGAGGTTCCACATCAACCTGAGAAGGAACTTCTTCACAGTGAGGGTGACGGAGCACTGGAACAGGCTGCCCAGGGGGGTTGTGGAGTCTCCCTCATTGGAGATATTCAAGACCCAACTGGATGAGTTTCCGTGTGACTTGGTCTAGGTGATCCTGCTGTTGCAGGCGGATTGGACTAGATGATCTTTCAGGTCCCTTCCAATCCATAATGATTCTATGATTCTATGATTCTCAAGCTTAGGTTTAAATTTGTGTTTTACATTTGGTGTTGCTTAGTAACTTTTAGGTGACAGATGTGGAAATATGAGAACAAATAAATGTAGTCAGTAAGATTTTACTCACAGAGAAGATTTAACTTTGTAGATTGAGCTCTTAGAAGCACTGCAGGAAAATAAAATTCAGAACACAAAACAGAGTGTGTAGTAGCATCTTAGAGAAAGAAAACGACTGTGATTCTTGGTTGAAATATACATAGTACAGCCTTTTATGAGACTTACATTTTAGATTAAAACTAAGAAACTTGAAATATGCTTCTGCCCTGAAATACGTTTCAGCTGTTTTAGTAACACTGCAAGTGTTGTTGAGGATAAAATTAAATTAATTTATGAGCTGTAAGATTTAATCTGATGGACAAGTATGAACAAGAACCAATAAATATGTTTTGTATGTTTTCTGTTATGTCATGGCCAGAGCACGGAAGAAGGATTTGTAAGGTCAAATTACATTTTCTATATGTGGATGTAAATGACCATGGTTAGGTATCCCAGTCAAGCCACAGCTAGTTTCTAATTTAACTACTCGAACTATTTTGTTGTGCACGCTGTTTCTAATTTTAGATCTCATTAGACTGGAGGCCAAGCTTTCTTTTGTTTATAGTTTGCCTTGCCTATCTCCCTTTTAAAAGTGCACTTTGACAAGTTTTTCTTTCAGTAGCAGTGCTGATACAGGCAACCCCAATACCCTTCATTCCTTTCATTCCCTCCCATTTGTTCCTATCTCTGTAGGGCAATTTCTGTTGGCTTACTGGGGTTTGCAAGGGTTTAGGCTCAGCTGCAGAACTAATCCTTGTTAAAAATAAACCAGGGAGATAAAAAACATGTTGAGTTTTCATGTAATTTTCTTCACTCCACAGTCTCTTAAGCAGTTGAGCCAACAGATTTGAGGGACTGGTTAGAGCACTGCTATGTTCATGCAGGGTTGAAAGAGTGCAACCCAAAAGAACTGTCATTAAATAGGACTCAGACACTTGAGTGACTTCTTTTGAGAATTTGATACTTTTTCCATTTACATCTGTTTTCACAGTCACAGTGCATTTAATGATACTACAACTGCTTCACCTCAAACTGCTCTTGCCAGTCAGTAGAAGACCAGGACCATTTATCTGATATTGCTGACTGTCATAGAGTCATCTATGTAGTGACTGATAAACAAAGGTTTGAGTAAACCTGCTGGCAAACAAGTAAACATGTTTTAGAAATACACAGTAAAGCCTAATTAAATGTTGAAAAAGCATTTAAACTCCCAGGACACAAAATCATGTATCTGTTCTTTATTGATGAATGAAACAGCAGAAAGTTTCAACCTTTTTTCTAGGGATAGAGCTGAATTTACTTTGCCAAATGAAGATACAGAGATCTATGACAATGCTTACAGATGTCCGGCAGCTCGTATCAAGTGGAGGCAGTGTGAATCAAAAGAATGATGAAGGAGTTACCCTGGTGAGTGGGAATATTTAATCACCACCTTGTGAATTCATGTATTCATGAGCATGGTTGCAGGGCAATTCTCAAAGAAGCCAAAGAAGTTCATGCAACATTTCAGTTCTCATCTGGCTTTTTGCCAACAGATGTGTTGATGCTATGGGTAGCACAGATTTAAAACAGGCTAGTGCAATATCTGTCTCTTAATAACAACTGTGTAACTCTTAGGTACTCAATAGGTAACACAAAAATTAATAGCAAAAATATATTGGCAAGATACTTTAAAACTGCAGCAGATACCTGAGGTGTCTGTTTATATAAGAGACCTTGAAACTTCACTCAGTGTTTCCTGCTTTAGGCTCAGATGTCCTGCCTGTGCCAGGCTAAAACACTGTTGCATGAACTCTCTCATGCCCATTCGGTCTAATGAAGCTTACACCATATCAGTGGATGTGTACAGTGCTCTGTAATTTGCATGTTACTTGTAGTTACTGGCTCCCATACTTTTTTCTGCCTTCTTTTTTGTCAGGATTGCTACTTTTTCAGCTATCAAATAAGTTTTGGATTAATGTATTTTTCCATAGGTAGAATGCTTGTGGAATGTTCTCTTTGCATACAAAATCTTCGACATCATTATCAAGAAATAAGTGGTCATCAACAACATTGAGATATTGAATAACTTTTGAAAATGCTTTTGTGGTTTTCTGCAAATACTATGGTAAAATAATTAAAGGCATCTACTACTAACTATTGTTAGTATAATTATTGCTACTACTTTCAGCATTTTTTTTCAATTACATTGCTTGTAATTGAGTTAACACATTGAAAGATTAGTATTTTATTCCATATTTTAAAATCTGTAAAGTGTTTAAACTACAATTGAAAACCAAGCAGCCTCATATGATGGATTGTTGAATCCAGTCGTTGACTCTGTCTATACAGAAAGCAATGACTTTTGGGGTGGCCAACCCAAGGCAGTTATCTGTGGTTAAAAAGAGGAAAGAAGCAGGGGAAGAACAGGAAGACTCGACTCCACTTATAATTTAATTCATAAAAATATTAACGTACATTTTTCTGATACATTTAAGCTAAGCTAGTAAATCAAATTAAAATGCAAAGTTGTTTTTACTGTACTTTTATTGCTACTTCATTCTCATTTGGCTGAGTTATGAACTTATCTGACTGTCAGGGTATAAAATCTTTTCTGTAGTTAGCTGGAATAGGCAAAATGCCTGTCTGAAATGGCTTTAACTCCGCTTCAAATACTAGGAGAAAAGCACTGTGATTAGTCTGGTTTTCATGGTTTGCTTGGTGGGATGCTGGCAAATGGGGCTTTTTTTCATGAGCAGTTTTTATACTGAACCTTGATTTTTTGACCTTCTTTCATAATCTTGCAAAACACAGCTACAGAGTAGACTGCTTTGCTTTTGTTTGAAATTTTTGTTATGTGAAACTTTTGTCTGACAGACTGGTGGGAAATTCAGAATTTTTTAAACTGCTCTGATTGTCTCTGTCTCTGTTCACTGGTGTGGAGTCAGCCAGTCTGTGATAGCAGTATGTGTAAGAGAGCTCTGGGAAGAGTTTTGTTGCTTTATATCTATCTGTAGGGAGAAAACCACAAAGATCTCAAATCTAAGCAGCAAATGAGATTTATTTTCTCTTGTTAAAACAAGTTCAGATGTTTTGTGTAAGTCCAGATGAATCAGACAAAATAACTGATGCCACAAATGTATAAAAATGCAAACATTCTCATAGATTCATAGCACATACTTGCAGTGCAGACACAGAATGACACATGGCATAATTATTTTATGCTGCTAACTTCTTCGGTAATATTATTTTCTTTGAAAAATTTCAGTCATAAAATATTTCATTTCTACTGCGAGCTTTCAAACTCCTTTGAAATAGTAGTTGTCAAATTGATGCCTGAATATAAAATACCATTTCTTCTGTTAAAAGATAAAAAAACTGAGCTTATGTCAAATCATGGGAAAATGTCAAGGGTTTGTTGTATTTGAAAGCAGAGCATCTGTAGTGTACAGAATCGGGGTGGTGCCCCCAGAGTAGGGGTAGTCTGCCCTTTTTTCAGAGGAAGACACTCAGTTTGTGTTGCCCACCCATGACTTTCTCTATGATGTTGATTTTTCAGGTAGGTTTTGTACATAAATTATTCTGCATCTGTACTTTGTCTTCGTCCTTTCCACAGTTAGGTCTGTGATGCAGCCAAGACACATAATAGCACATCACAGGTTTTTCAGAGTTCTTTAAACTAAGATATTTCTATATTGCAGCTGCATGTGGCCTGTGCTAATGGATACAAGAATGTTGCATCTCTGATACTGGATCATGGGGCTGATCTCAATGTTGTGGACAATCAGTACTGGACACCCCTACATTTAGCTGCAAAATATGGACAGGTAAAATATGACTTTTTTTCACCTATTCTTCTTTCTGAAAGTCTGTAGCCATAACAAATGCGTTTGATTAATGGATACACTTCTGGTTCTGTTGTGAAAAGCTTGCATATCCCTGCACTGTAGGTGGCAAACTGGATATTATTGAGGTATTAAGATCAGAGCTACTTTAATAATTTTACCTTAACAAAATGATAGAATATAATAAACTATCTGGCATTGATACAAATCTGCATCAGTGTCACACAAAAATCTCTAAAAAATAAGATTATGAGGGCAGC
This sequence comes from Rhinopomastus cyanomelas, assembly GCA_013400115.1. Taxonomy (NCBI): domain Eukaryota; kingdom Metazoa; phylum Chordata; class Aves; order Bucerotiformes; family Rhinopomastidae; genus Rhinopomastus; species Rhinopomastus cyanomelas. The sequence goes on from VXBP01005582.1 coordinate 19,146, forward strand.
AAGACTAGCCTCAAGAAACTAGAATATGCCAGGTTTATCTGCATAAATGTAACAGGGCTTGGGCATATACGTGTTTAATACTGCTGTTGATGGTAGTTTGAACTTGGCTGATTCAGATGTAGCATGAGGAGTGCTGGTGTATATATGTGGCTGCTGCGTGTACACAGAGGAGTGGGATGGACACACAGCATCACTTGGGCACCGCACTGCCCGTGCTGGCACTTATCTATGGAAGGGCTACTTGTATTTCTTAGGCTGGCCTGCTCATTTGAATTTAGCACAGCAGTCACCTTGTGAACAGCTAGTAATCTGGCATTGGTAGTTCTGTCCTCACTGGACATCTTCCAGGCTGCCGTGATCAGGAAAGCACACGCTTAGCCTCCCTCTGGTGGGAATAACTGCATTTGCCTTGGGTGCTTTGGCTCACTTCCCGGGCACAAGCTGTTTCTTTGTTGTTTATCACAGAAATGTCACCTTTCCAACCAGCTCTCAGAGGCATGCAGGTCAGAGCTGACACCCCAGTAGCTTAAATGCTACCTCTCCCCGAATTTCATCCTTGGGGGATGCTGCCTATGTCAAAACTATTATATTGCTGAATCAGAGAAGGTTAGGGATTAAGCAATGTGACAGCCTGGCTCACATTCATATTGTCTCGAGCTAGCTTCCCCTATTGAAAATTAGTCCTGTTTGTCTGCTGGTTGGGGTGGTGCAAAGAAGAGTCAGGGACAGAGCTGCTAAGCAGTGTGGATTATAAAGGATACTTAAGCTTGCTCCTTTGCACTCTCTAATTTAGCAAGACAGATTTATCCTCTGGCTTTGAGGTTTAACAATTTCATGTTGTCAATAAAAAAAAATAAATAAGGGAATCATTGAACTGCTGACTGTGTATCTCCAAGATTAACTCCTGCACTAGTGAGAATTTGTTTCCATTAATAAAATGAAAGTATCCCATGTAAATACAAACGGTTTAGAGAGCTCAGATGCCTATCTCATATTTCTTAGAGTATTGTATACATCCTGTGTAATCTTCAAAATTTAGCTATGAAATTGTGTTCTGAATATTCTGCCTTAACATACAGTTGTTTGGCCTGTTTGCTTGGACTGACTTGTATCCCTCTGCCTAGTAGGGTCATGCAAATACAGCATTTCTTAGAGGGGAAATAGAAGGTATGTACTGTAAGGGATCATGGAGTGAACTCCATGTTTCTCACTGAAGTCTAAAAGAACAAACCTTTTTACCAGCGATCTAGTTTGCTTCATCACTTCCAAAACATGCCAGTCATTTGACTCAAATAGGAACTGTAGTTTCATTTTCTTTAAGTGCTTGTTTGCCTTAAAACAGAAAAATTCCACATCCATCATTAGAATACGCTTTTGTGTACATAGATGTAGAATCATAGAATTGTTTCTGTTGGAAAAAGAAACCCATTTATTTACCAGACTGTACCAAGTCCAGGACTAATCTGTGTCCATGAACAACATATTTGCACACCTGTGAAACACATATCTGAACTTATTGTAGGAAATATATTTAATCTCATTCAAGTTTTTGCTACTGTCATAGAAGTTCCTTTGAATGCAATTTCTAGACCTTCTGCAAACACATTCTCTATATGTTTTTCAATAAGAAGAGCCTAAAGAAGGGAGTGCTTGTTCAGTATTTCAAAAAGAGTATAGACTAGTCACCCGGAGAATACATATTTTTCCTGTTAAGCAGCAAGAATCCTTCAGGTCAGAATACCCCCTAGAGAGTGGTTTATGCAGTCATATTTCACCCTCTTTTCTTTAGTCTTCCTGTTCATCTTTGACAAGTGTGATTGTACGCAGGTAGAAGAGCGGCATTTCCCTTCAGATCAAATTATACTAATTTTCCTCAAGCAGAGAGACTACTTTGGGATTTCTGCCTGTGGTATCTTTCTTTCACTCTCAGAAGGTTTCTATAATAGTTTCAAATGCTAATCAGGAGTATGGAACTACTGATTAGGAAGAAAAGCTAGATTCACACAATATTAAATGATAAGAAAATTTAGAAATGTGAGCTTCACATGCAGACTAAGGACAAAATACTGTAAAATTCTCAGTGTTTATGTGTATGGCTTTAAAGCTGAGATGTGCACTCACTGCACCATATACTTATTTGGCTATTGCAGGATCTCAGAGATCAATATAAATGTCATTTTCCTTGAAATACCAGCTATAGTGACTGTCTCTCATGTAGGAGAGGCATATATAAAAATTTGTTCAGGTATAAATTTTGAGAAGTGCCAGATTGATGTAGTATGTAGTAATGATAGTTTGTAGGAAGATAATTTATAAGCTTTGTTAATCACAAGATCGCATCATAGTTTTTCCTGATTTATTTTTTTCTCTGTCCAGTTTCCTGGTGGATTGAAAAATAGAAATGTAGGTTTTCAGGAAAGCTTTGAAGTAACCTTAAATAGCTGAGAGCAGTTAAAGGTTGATTTGCTTCACTCAAATTCTTCCAGAGATTTAAAAATACGTATGCTTAGGCCATATACCTTAAACATGCTGACTGCAGAAACATAGTGCTGACTTGGGGAACTTGGATTCCATTCCAAGCTTTGTATATGAATGGACAGAGTCTTTACAGTTCATTCCTCCCACACGTAACCTTGTTTGTCCTTCAGTATGTTCTGTTCTTGTTTTTGGGTTCTTTTCTCTGTCTGTCACATTCCTTTGCCTGGCATCGTGTCCTTTCATTATGAGGTCTAGTCCAATCTTGATTTCCTTGCACAGCCACCTTCTGCCCTCTTCCTCTTTATAGTTCCTGTTCAAGCTTTCTCTTTCCTCTGCTTTGGCTACGCGTCAGTATTCCTGCCCTTCTGTTGTACTTACTCCTTTTCCCCCACCTGCTCACAGTCTCAGTCTCCCTTGTTGAATCTCAGTGGTTTTCCCTCTCTGTGTCACTTGCTTCTTTCATTTTATTTTTCTGCTTAGTCTGTGTCTACCTACATTGTGGACCCTTGACATATCTTCCTTCCTCCTTTACACTTCATTTTCTCATGCTGTTAGTTCCAAAGTCATGCATTTTATCCATGCTCTGCTCTATTCCCCCTCTCCACTCTGCTGATAGTCTCATTGCTCATTGGGACTTTTCCTAATCCATTCCACTTTGCTGAGCACAGGTACTTATGATGCCCTTTGTTCTGCACTCAAAGAGAAAAGATAAAATCTTCCTCATCTATTTTGTATTAAGAAGGGAGATTTGTAATGAGTTTCAGACATCCTTTCCTGTTTAGAGTAGTACCAGCAGCACTTGCAATCGCAGAAAATTTGCTCTTTAGCCTCTGAATGCTATTTCTGTTATTTATTTTATTTACACATGAGACTTTGGATTTAGGGGAGGCTCAGTCTTCCTAAAGGCATGCTAGTGTGTAATGTAGAATAAATATATGATCTTGAAAACTCAGTTCACTGTAACTCTAATAGTTTAATAACTCTCTAAAGGAGTCTGTCCTGGGATTTTTTTTGTTTCACTCCTCAGCAGGTGAAGGTTAGCACTACTACTTTTCTTCTTAATGCCCTTGGCACTTACTGAAGTGCCTGTTATTACCGCAGTCCATTAATCATATAGACTTCCATGTTATTCTAAGGAGTGTTTTTACTCCATGGCTTATTTGATTATTTTTTTTTTAACTCCAGGACTTTTATGATTTATGTATTCTATCTGCTGAATATATGGCTAGCATGAAGCTGCAACACTTTTATCACAGAAGATTAGTAATGGTAATAAGAATAGTACCAATAATAACAATAATAGTAATGTTGAAAATACTTCCCTCATTCATATTTATTTATTACATGTCTTTTAAACATCCAGGTAGATGTTTAAACAGGGCTACTAGTCAGACTAACATGTAGGCCTGCAGCAGGTAGTGTTACAAAGATGGGCTTTTTGATTTACTCACCATGATAAAGAAACCTGTCTTTGCAACATCTGGTAGCTGACTTTTTTCAAAGGTTTTGAACTTGGCTAAGTTTCAACAATTTTTCAAACAACAAAACGAGTATTCTCAGCCCATGGAATTAATCTTTAATTTACAGAAGCACTGTAGCTCACAAGGGTCAAGCAATATATTTTTCTTTACCCTGCACCCAGAAGTGCTTCATTTTCATTTGATTAATTTTTCTAGCAAGCTGCCTAACAAAAATCACACAATGAGGTGAAAATGCACTTTTCCAACTCATTCTTGTGACTGTAGATGTAAGCTGTCTTAGTGGTGAAGACTGCAGATTATAATGGTGTAACCAGTGGTATTTGATGTGCTCTGCCCAGGGGTTTTGTTGTGTTGAGTGAATAAATGCCTTAGATATTAAAATGCATCTTGGGGATATCACTGTGTTTCTTCAGTAGTATGAAATGGATGGTCCAAAGTAATTCTGATTTTGGTCTAAGGTTGTTGATCCACCAGTTTCCTAATATACAGCACTGACTTTCTGTAGATGGGAGCATGATGGGAACCACATCCAGAAAAAATGGATGGGAAACCTGACAAGTGACAGCAGGTGGAAGAAAATTGCAAGAAGAGGGCGGGGAGGCCTTAGTCAAACAGAAGTGAGGGTTGAATGTCAAGAAGGAAAAGAAAAATAACTGTGCCTCCCAAAAAAGGGATAAAAGCACTAATAAAAGGGTGGAAGAAAACAAGTTGGAGAGATATTTGTAGGGAACTAGGAGTCTCAGATACAGGAAAAAGGGTCCTCAGAAATAAGAAATTGTGGGGGATAGGTTCACTGTGACAAAAGGACACTAATAATAGTAGGAAATGTCCAACACTGAAACAGGAAGAGAGCAGTGGAGCATAGTGTTGGTTTTGACAGAGAAGAAAAGTGAGAGTCAAGGAAAGTGCTTGCAATTTAGATTATGCATGTTTGTTGTTCTATAAAATAACAGGTTAAGGCATTTGCCTAAAAACTCCCATTTTTCTGAATTTACAAATGAGGTAGGTATCTCTCCAGTGGTAAGGAAGAGGGAACAGATTATCTCATTACTGACACTGGGGTTTGGATAATAAAAAGTTAAAAGCTCACCAGTGGCTTAACCTTTGTGGATGCTGGCACAGATGAGCATCCTGTGCATAGCTTCAGAGGTAAAAAAGCCAGACTTGAGAGTAAGACACTTTTAAGAAGCACTGATTCTGCTTCCCAGGACATTCACTAGCAGCAAAATTAACTTGGCTTGGAGCTACCCTTTCAGCCTCAAGTGCATAAGGATTCCATATTTCCTAACCCATCGCTGTAGTCACATATTTGTGGCAACAAGCTTCAGTCTGTCAGCTGTGCAACACTTGTGCTCTTAAGCCTGTGGTTTATAAAACCGAGCATTGGGCTTTCTTAGCTCATATATATTGTGTGGTAAAGCTTAACCCTTTCCTGGAACTGAACATTTAATGATGTGCCTGTTGCAGTGAATTTATTTATGCTGCTTTTTGTCCCTGTAAAGAATTTTTAGTCTCTAAAAAAAGAGACATGACTTTGACAAATTAATCACTTTAGGTAGATAAAGAATTGGCTGGATGATTGCATTCAAAGAATTGTGATCACCAGTTCAATGTTCAAGTGGAGACTGAATGTGAGTGCTGCTCCTCAGGGGTCTGTTTTGGGTCCAGTGCTGTTTAACATCTTTGTTGGAGACATGGCCAGTAGCATTGAGTGCACTCAGCAATTTTGCCAATGGCACCAAGCTGTGTGTTGCTGGATAGAAGGGAACTTCCAGAGGAATTTTGACAGCTTTTGGAACTGGACCTGTGCAAACTTACGATGTTCTGTGTGCAGGGTCCTAGATCTGGTTTGGGGTAATCCTAAACACATATAATTGCTGGGTGGTAAATGGATTGAGAATAATCCCGAGAAGAAGGACTTGGGGGTGTTTTGTGAATGAGGAGCTCAACATAAGCTAGCATTGGTTCAGAGTACTTGTGGGTGTCCCCTCCCTGGAATTGTTCAAGGTCAAGTTGGATGGGGTTCTGGACAACCTGGTCTAATGAGAGATGTCCCTGTGTAGGGCAAAGTTGTTGGAACTAGATGATCTCTGAGGTCCCTTCCAATCTAAAGCATTCTACAATTCTGTGACTTCATGACTTTTTTTTTACTTTCAGGGTCACACTCCATGTTTCATTAGGTTTAAAGAACTCCAGTGCTCCCTTGTCCTGACAGTGTTTTCTCCCAGTAATAGATGTCAGAGAGATGTAGAAAAATTATAATCTGGAGAGAACGTAAAGAATAGTGAGCCATGCCTTATTTATATAGAAGTTTGTGTTTCACAGAAGAGAATAGTCAGAGCTAAGTTGTGAAAGAGAGCAGCAATGTCTAAGAGGTTTCCTGGTGCCCTGTCAAAAGGTATTGAATAAATAGTTATAGGCATAGAAGAAGCATGGCAAGTGATGGTTTGTAAGCAGATACTTTAAATAATAGCTATTACTAACAGTTTTCTGCACAGTGAGACATCCCACTGTCTTTCCTTTACTCATTTACATGTATTGGCAAAGACAACAGTGTAAAATAAGGATAAGTATGTAGATAAGTATTCTTAGGGTCTGCAAGATGTCATTAGATACTGCAGTTTCTCTTAATGTAGCCATAACTCCTGTATGTATTCCCCTTCAACTTTAGGATAGAGGTAATTTGCTGTAATTATTTTACAAATGTTTTTACTCTTTGGTAAGTTATGAAGATATAGTAATTGAATTTTAAAATACTCCTTCTAAAATGTAAGAGAATGAGGTTAAAACTAAGACAGACAGTTTTGTGTATCCAAAAGCAGATAATTGACATTGAGAGTGACCTGGATACCTTAGTGATGGTGACATTGATCAAGGATTCTCAGACATTTCATTGACAACAGGAAGCAGTGATATTGGAGCATGGGATTTCTTGTGGCATAAATCCAGACCTTTGGTAACCCAAAAAGCTGTGTATTAAGTGCATTTAAAGCTCCACTCCTTTGATACAACCGCTACCCCTTTTCAGAATGAGTGTTAACAAGATTAGTCAACTGCTGTTGATTTTAGTCAGCAACATGGTCATGCAGGTTCTGTTTTTTCATAATCAAAAAACCTGAAATATGTGTGTTGAGACTTCTCAGTTGAAAGCAGGGCTAACTGGATTTGGAAACAAACTTGAATGGCTTCCTCCCTGCTTCCACAATTTGCTGAATTTTCTGCTTTTACTGCCAAAAATGGAAGGCTGGCACTCAGGAGTTTCCTTTTCGTCTCTGTTAAAATGCTTGGGGTTTGGATCTGTTTTGGTTTCTTTTTTTTTTTTTTTTTGCATTTAATGCATTCCTGGTTATCGTGGTCTTCTGCAGTAAGTCATCCCACGCACCATGGTGGGTGTGTTACCTCAGTCATTAACAG
>VXBP01005583.1:0-41123 GCA_013400115.1 Rhinopomastus cyanomelas
ACACCTCAGCTGGGCCAATACATTCGTCTTCAGAGCAAATACACCATCCACTGTTAGCTACTGAGAGACCTCAGTACCGTCCCCTTCCCCCTTCAATCCTAGTTTAAAGCCCTCTTGATGAGGCCTGCCAGTTCGTGGCCTAGTGCCCTTTTACCCTTATTGGATAGGTGCAACCCACCTGAGTCTAACAAGCCATGATCAATAAATGTTTCCCCATGATTAGAGAATCCAAAGTTCTATTGACACCAACCCCTGAGCCACCTGTTAATAGTAAGGATTCTCTTATGTGTCTCATTATTTCCCCCCTGCTGTAACAGGGATCAAGCAAAACACTATCTGCAAACCTACTCCATCAATAAGTTGACCAAGTTCCCTGAATTCCCTTTTAATAGTCTTGACTGCCCACTCACTAGCCTCATCGCCACCAGCTTGTACCACCAACAACGGATAATAATCTGTGGGTTTAATGAGTTCAGGATCCTCCTGGTGATATCCTGAACCCAGGCCCCTGGAAGGCAGCAGACCTCCCTGTGGGAAGGGTCTGGTCTACACAGACTCTGTTCCCCTCAAAAAGGAGTCACCGACAACCACCACCCTTCTCTTCTTTCTTGTACTAGAGGTTTTGAGGGGTTTTTCAGTAAGGGCGCCCTTGGGGGTTCTCTAGTTAAGAAAATGTCTTCAACCTCCTCATCCTGATCCCCAAAATCCAGTGCCCCAAACCTATTCTCCAAGGGCATCTGGAAAGGTGGCATCTGGAAAGGCAGAGGGGGGCAGGAGAGGGTTCTGTTTCCCCCACAAATGGGAACCTGATCCCATTCCTCATCATCAGGAAGAACCCTACCATCTTCCTTGTGGGGCAAAGCCCGGATATCTTCCAGTTCCTGAGCACCTTCTTCATGGTGATAGGAAATACCAGGCTCCTCTGACTCATGGGCAGCTCTAAGAGATGAGAGACTGCTACTCCACCAATCAATCTCCTTTTCACACTCTCGGATACTCCTCAGCCTGTCCACCTCATCCCTCAACTCAGCCACCATGCAGAGCAGGTCATGCACCTGCTCACAACGCACGCAGGTGTTTCTAGCACCGCCCTCTTGCAGCGGCATAAGGCTCAGGCATTCCCTGCAGTCAGGAGTCTGAACAGCCACATCCATTGTCAGGGGGATTGTTTGGGCAAATGAATCCCACGTAGCAGCTGTTTTAGCCCTCGATTATTTAACCCAACCCATTGCCAACAAGTGGATAGTAGATTGAAAGCAAGAAGGAAACACCATCTAACAAAACAAAACAAAACGGTGTCTGGAACCCTACCTGCTTGCCCTACCTGGGCTCCCGGTAACTGCAGACTTCCCTATGATGGGGGTCAGCTCTTCATATTGGGCCATCAGTCCCTTTCAGGAGTGAGTCTCCAATAACTAGGACCCTTCTCTTCTTTGTAGAGGAGGTCATCATAGCACTGAAAGCCTTCCTGGATTTATGCGACTTTGCCAGGACCTTCAGTGTGGGTTCTCCATCCTCTATATCCGTATCAGATTGGCTGTCTTCCACTAGGGGCTCATATCTATTACTTAGTGTCAACTGGGGAGGTGTGCCAGGCAAGGGTGGTACCCACCATCTGCCATGGCACCATTTAAGGAGAAACCCACAGATCTGTAGGAAATAAGGCTTCATAACCTTTGCATCTGCTGAATAACTTCTTTAAAAACTGAAGAAGGGTTCTTTGTGTATCACTGTTAGTGATAAGGGATAGGAAGAAGGGAAGAAATAATGGAGGCTCACTGTCTGGCAGGCAGAGACATTCCCCCAGCCCTTTTTATTGCTTTCCAAAATGTAAGAGGTGGATCATCATAATTTAGTATAGTTTGTTCATACAGTTAAGAATGGTACTGTAATCTGCCTGTGGCACTAAGTGATTACGTGTGCAGGTGTTTGTTTATATCAGATTCAGCAGGGCTTTTAAAAAGTTACAAATTGCTCCCAGTGATTTTTAGGTTATTGTAATGACAGGACTAATTTAGACAATTTGAAGGTACTGAATAAATTCAGTCTATTGAAGCCCTAGAGAAGATGGTGGGAAATGTAACACAGTTTGACTATTCATGTCTCCCTTAATTTTCGCAAATGTGGCTAATAATTGTTTATTTGCTTTTCCAAATATGTGTAACAACATCCAAGAAGGTTTATGAAAAAATGTGAACTGAGCTTAGCACCTCTACTCCTGGTTGAGGAGGTGTGTAATATAACATTCTATTAGCCAAAAGGACTTTTTACAGTCATTCAATTTGATTTCAAATCTTACTTCCAGCTACCATACGAACAACTAATGCACTTAAGACATATGTTATTATTTTTTAAAATTAGTTTGTCTTCCCAGCAGGCCTTAAATTTGCTGTGTATTTCAACCCCTATTATTTCCATGGTTTTGCATTATATTACAAGATAGCATCAAGAACCAGAATATCCATAGTTGACCCATGCAGTTGTGGTAGCCAAGTCAGCTGTTCAAAAGGGAAGGTAACATTAAGGTCTGGGCACACTGAGTCATGAAAAAAGTCTTCCCTGAACTTCACTAAAATCTGTGTCTGCCTTAAGCAGATAACAGCAGTAGCAGCATCTGGAGGGAGCTATCAGTTGTGTGTCAAAGTCACTAAGCTGCTGCTCATTTTTGAGTCCAAAAGATTTCCCACAACTCTTTGGGGCACTTCAGCCTGTATTTGTATACTGTCCTTACACTGGGGTCCCAATATGTCTCTCTTTGGTCAGTACTGAGTATCTTGGTTGTGCTCGTTGTTATTGAATATGGCTCTATTGTGCAGCTTCACAACAGACAATTCAAAATTGCTGCAGATGCAGGTGTATGAAATTCTGTAAGCACTGTTTGCATTTGATAAAGGTACAAAGGTTTTAAGACAGATTTTCAGCAAGCAGAAAGGCTGTTTTAGGGATGTTACAAGCCTGTTTCTTCATCTTTTACACTAAGCAAAAAAGCAGATCTACGGTGTACATACACTTCACTAGCTTTTAGCTGCCCTTGGAATGCTTGGCTGTTTTAGATTAAGTAAGATCTGCATCTGACTGGCCTTGGCAAATATAAGCAGGTTTGTTACTCAGACCCTAAATGAAGTTGTACAGGTTTAAGTTACACACAATAAACAATTTAAAGCTTTAATTCTTGCTTTAGATGTATGCACAAAATGCTTACAACCAGGCACATAATCTCTTGTAGCAAATAATTCATAGGGCAAATAATTCCTAGTAAATTCCAGTGCAGTGGTTGTCATGTATTTTATGTTATGTGCATAGCAATCTTGGCAAAGTAGTTTTGTTAGAAGCAGCAAAGCAACTACTTATGCCTGGGATGAATGCAAAAAGAAAACAGCAGTTAAGTCTGAGCATTTGTCTTTGTTACTCAGGGCGTGTTTAGTTTTTTTTCTCCTGTTGAAGATGATGATCAAATTGGACATGCTGCAGAGTGCATCTGAACAATATGTCTACCACCCTTTTTGAATAAACAGCTCCATTTGAAACATATGGAAATGAGATTGCTGCATACTGCCTGTCTTTGTGCTGCCATACATCAGTTGTAAAGTATTTGATTTACCATCCTGAAGGTCTTGCGTCCCAGACCAACTAAGAGTTGCTTGGCACAGACAGGTAAAGGGTAGAAATATGCTTCAAAATGAATACAGGTATTCTGCAAGAAGGGACAATGGCATTAGTAAGAAGCAAGAAGGGACAGGCTTTCTGATGTGGAGGGTGAGGGCTTCTGTACAAGGAAAGAAGAGAGATACCAGCAAAGCTGGGTAACACAAGGTAGATGTGGTAAGTGCAGGGTTGACTGAATGCTTTTTTTAAAATACACATGAAAGTGCCTGCAGCTTTTTCTTTTTGGGGGTGTGGAAGAACAAATTAATTAAAATAAATAACTGCTATTTACATGTTCTAGGTTAGTTGAAAAGGAGGCAAAATGAACAGCTAGGCCCAGTAGTTGAATGCAGTCTCCTGGCTATTGGTCTCATTGCTCCTGTCCCAGTGTCAGTTACAAAATTCTAAAGAGTACGTGGGGGTATGTGGACAAGACACTAAGGACATATTTCATTTGCGACGCCATTATAAAAAAGTGCCTAACAGTCTCTGCTGCCATTCTTTTTAAATCATAATCAGTCAGCACCTTTACCATTCTTACAGCTCTTCTTTTGTGTGTGGCTGTAGCATAAAAGAAATAGGGCATACCAAGGAAAATGGATGAGGGCATTAAGTCAGTCATCAGCAAGTTTGCAGATGACACAAAGCTGGGGGCAGATGTGGCTGGGTTGGAGGGCAGAAGGGCCCTGCAGCGGGACCTCGACCACCTGGACAGTTGGGCAGAGTCCAACGGGATGGCATTCAATAAGTCCAAGTGCCGGGTGCTGCACTTTGGCCACAACAATCCCATGCAGAGCTACAGGCTGGGGTGGGAGTGGCTGGAGAGCAGCCAAACAGAAAGGGACCTGGGGGTGCTGATTGATACCCACCTGAACATGAGCCAGCAGTGTGCCCAGGTGGCCAAGAGGGCCAATGGCATCCTGGCCTGCATCAGGAATGGTGTGGCCAGCAGGAGCAGGGAGGTCATTCTGCCCCTGTACTCTGCACTGGTTAGGCCGCACCTTGAGTACTGTGTCCAGTTCTGGGCCCCTCGATNGCTGATTCTTTAGAAAATAGCACGGCCTCTAGGCAAGCAGAAATTGAAGGTTATCTTTTTTGGAATCAACACGTGCAAACATGGGTCATTGGTTTTTGTTAAGATGAGCTCATCTCATAAAAGACTGAGCGTGTAGTTTGTGCTGTTCCCAGCAAGCTGTTACGCAGACAAACCAAGTGAATTAAAACCTAGTTCACACTTGACTGAGCCATATTCTCAACTGTAGCGTCTTGTCAGCATCACCAGATTTAAATATTCCTAAATGGCCAGGTCTCACATAAACTGAGTAAGGCATAGGAATAAAGGGGAATGCCTGGGCAGGGAGTGATTGTTCTGTTTTTTTGCCAAAGTATGAGACTACAGGTTGGGGCAAGAACAACTGCCAGAGTTATATCAGCAAGCAGGAAGACCAACATGTAGGAAATAGTTTACAAGCTCTGGTCTGTCCTTTGGACTACATAACATAACAGCAGGAACACAGTATGTGTGTATGTTTAGCTTCCTTACAAAGGGAATGCGGTTTGTATTTGAGATGTGAAACAAAGTGGTGAGGATCAGCTTACTACAGACGTCCACTCCTGATAAAAAAAAAAAAAATCAAATGCTACTGTAGGTAGATGCTGTATGAACTTGAAGTTAACTGAACTAGCATCTCGCAGGAAAGATGGGGGCTGTGGTTACGAGTGTTTTGAGACTATTTTAAATGAAGAATTGTCACTTCACAGCAGATTTGTCTTTATGGAAAATCTGTTTGGAACACTTAAAAGTAAATTTAAAGGGTTATTTCCATTATTTAAAAATAGTAGAATTCTAAATACTCTTCCAAATGTTGGGCATTTTTACATTGCCCTTCCATTTGTTATATACTTGGATATTTATGTTTTGAGAGGCATCACCACTGATTTTCAATTCTAGTGATTTTTTACTTGCTTAGAATTTGCAATATGAATTAGCCTTTTATTTGAAATATACAACAAGTATTGCAGCTGTCAATTTAAATACTTCATGAAAAGGAAAATGGTTTACAGTTGAGTCAAAAAGAATAGTTTTAGTCAAAGCTGATTACTTTGTGGCAGTAAGTCTTCTTGAAAAGCTACATAGATGATTTATCTGTACCTACTAATTCATACTTTGGCTTTGCCATGCCTTGAGACTTCCAACAAAACTGATAAATAGTCATCTACTGCAACATGCTTTATGTGATAAAGCAAAATTACTAGTCTGGTGTAAAACATTACCAGCCTTAGTGGGGTTTTTTTGGGTATCCTTTAAGTGTTATGCATTCACCACTGCAGTTCAAGTTTCAGGCTCTCATCTGCCCACCCGAGTGCTTTGTTAGCTAGGATCCTCTGTAGTGGTGTTCTGCTTCAGGTCTCTAGGAATTATCATCAAATTAGTACAAAGTTCCTGCTTGCTCCTGTTAAGACTTTTATTAATGAATCACATGTACATTAGACCATTCTGTTATTAAAAACAGAAGTTCTTGACAACTTCTTGACACAAACCTGAAATAGGCAGTAAAATACATAGTTTTAACAGACCAAAAGCAGAACAATTTGCTTGCATTAAAATGAATAACATTAGAGAGTACAAGTCATGGTAAAAGTTAGTGACCTCTGACACAGTAACTGAGGCTAAGCTTCAGTGCACAATTTCAGTAGGTTTCAGGCCGACTCCAACCCTACATGAACCTGAAAGACAGTCCCTTTCAGAAGCATGTGTTATTTTTAATATCTTCCTGATATTAGTCAAATCATTACATCATTAAGCTGTTTGCTGCTGGATCAGAATTTACTTGTTCATTTAAGAAACTAGTTGATTATACTGTTGCTCAAAGAATGATCCAAAATCTCTCCATGATAGTGAGCTAAAATGCAGTTTTTACTATTTTTCATTATTTAGATATTGGAACAAGGCACAGATAAATACATACTTCCACAGCACAGACAGGAAAGAAAAGAGGGCTCTACAAATAGAAAGAAAGGAATACACTACTTTTGTGCAGACTGTTTATAACATAAAGCAGTGAAAGCTTTTCTGATGTTGGCAACAAATGCAGAAAAATTGTTAGTTTCTCTCACTTTGAGCTGGAACTCTGCTATGCAGTCCAGGGGAGGAGTACAGGAAGTCACTAAAGAGACAAATTTTCAAAAGATTAGACTGCTAAAAAAGAAGTTGAATATTACTGGTTTTCAGTGCTTATGAAATACAAATATAGTTACTATGTTTCAGCTTCCTCCAGTATTACTTTTGAGCAGCCTGTTATGCCATTTGTCTCAGCAAAGGCAAACCCCAAAGAGCGCACTCTTATTATTCCAAGGCCTCCCACTTAGCGCTCTGTTTCTGTTTGAATGGTTACAGCGCTTCCCAGCAAACCATAGCCTGATCAAAAACTGAAAGAGATTCCTAAAAGATTCAGATGCTTTGCAGGCACACAGACTGAAAGCTTATGTAGACCAGCATGTGGGCTTTTTACTTTTAAGCTCAGCAGAGTTCGGATTTGACTAGTACAGGGGTCCTCAAACCCTGGCCTGGGGGCCGGATCCAGCCCGCGGGATCCCCCCCCCCCCCGCCTGCATACTGCGGGGTGAGGCTCCAGGCCCCGACACGGTCCGAGGACAGGGAACCGGCCCCCTGTTTCAAAAGTTTGAGGACCCCTGGACTAGTAATATCAAAATCTGTTCAGCCCATACCTAGAGCCATAGCAGAGAAACAAGAAGCATCCACCTAGGAGTTACCCAGCCAGTACTCAAATTACTGCTGCTGTTCTTCATAACTGTAGTGAGATCTGTATTGCAAAGCCAACTTTAAGATCTGAAAAACTGTACCCTTACAGAAGGTAAAGGCTGGATTTCATGCTTCTGTCTCTTTCCTATATTGCACAACTGTAAGAGCTCCCCATAATACTGGGGAACTATTTTTTTTCCTCCCCTCTAGGCTTCTCAAACAGGTACAAATAAGTCAGCCAGCATTTACTGACAGCATAAACAAAAGAGGCTACAAATTGAAGCATCTGTGTATACTTCTATTCTAATTTGTACCAAGTAGAGCAGGAGAAAGGAACTCCATGAATGGAGGAGAGTGAAGACACGCAGTTGTGTTTTGGTATAAATGAACTGGAGAAACTCAATTTCTAAACATGTCACCACTTCAAGATCTTTGTTTCAGAAATTGATAAGTGTTACCTACAAAACACTTAACCCCTACTGGAAAAAAATAGAGAGAGGAGTGATCAGATTGTCCTCTTTACTTCAGTATTCAAAATTCACATACCTTCATAATCTCCTTGTTCATTTATGGAAAGGGTAAACATATAGGGCTTGTCAGGATTTTTGTGGTCAATATGTCTAAATATGAACTGTAGTTGTTCATCTAAAGGAAAGAAACAGAATTAATAAACATTAGTTCTGCTCAAGAGTCTGAATAATTATTAAAAATCACAATATGAAGCTACAGTTTCAATTAATATTCATAGATCACTTGCAAACTAAGCAACCCTCATCTCTGAAACAAATGCATTTTAAATATACCAGATTTTGCTATTTGAGATACCATGCAAATAGCTGAGCTAAAACAGTTCTTCAGATGCAAGAGCTGAAATTTTCCACTTCATGAAGTTAACCAATGCTGTATCACCCTAAAAGAAACCAGGTGAACTTACTGTGAATTTTGCGTATCTCCAATCCAAGCCGCTCTTCAAACAATTCTTTAGACTTGCATAGTCGTTCCACTTTCTCCTTAGCAGCTTTGTTTTTAGAAGATATTACTAGAATTTTAATAGCCATCATTAATACCCAAGTGAAGATAAAACAAGCAGATGAAAATAAGTGTTGAAACAATTCCTCCTCCAATTAAGAAAATTGATATTTTGTCCTGCTATTACTTACTTTCCTTTTTCTTTAGCAACTCCTCTTTAAGCTGTTTGATGCTTTCAGACAAGTCCTTCTGTTCCTGTTCTTCTTGGTTTAGATTAGCTTTTATTTCTGCCAAATGCCCTTGATTTTCTGATATGCACTGGTTTTGCTGGAGAAGCTCTGAAAGAAGCAAGAACACACAGACACACACAGTTGATTAATTCAGTCCTTGGTATTTAGCACTTACCTGTACATTACATCTTATTTAAGGCAAACAGAAGTGAATGCTCTCTCAGCTGAAGAGAGGGGTCAGCATAACTATACTAAGAGCATCAGAGAAAAGCTTAAAGTTATTCAAAAGAATTGAGTGAATAGGGAGCTCCTGATCCTTCAACCAAATGCATTTTTGTTTCTGATGTCAGGACTATGCACATCTTCAGAGCACGAGGACAAGGCAAATCATTTGCAAGAAAGCTAGGGATGGAAACAGTGACCAGTATTAAAAGTGCAAGTATTTTTACCTGATATTTTGAAGTTTAACTACAAAACTCATATAAGTTACTCCTGCACTGATGGTGTTGCTGCCTTCTATTATTAGCATGGAAGATACAGAAGTAATCTCACTAAACTTTACTAAACTACTGAATCTACTTTCCAACCTTTGATACTTTGTTTTAAAAAAATGTAAGCACCAAAATGCATTATACACAAAACTTTTACCAGACCTTATCTTTTTGCATCATCAGTGAAGTTTTACAATAAAATGTTTGACGTACAATTACATACTGTAAGCAACCGTATTTCATTTTATTTCTATACTCATGCAGATAGTTATCTTTTTTAAAATGGTCAAACATATTATTCTATTGCATTAAGTTAATTTTAGAAGCATTAGCCAATAAATAAAACACCATACTGTACCATTGTTATACTCCTGAATTTTATCAATCATTAGGTCCCCTTCTTTCAGCTTCTTGGACCATTTCTCTGTAATGGAAAGTTTTTTCAGTTATCTGAGGCATTTTGACAATAACTTGGAAAAAGTAGAGGTAACAGGAGCATTGGCCCTTTTTACCTGAAAGCGCTTGTATGGACTCCTTGCATGAATCCCTCAATGCCAAAGTCTGATTGATCTGTTCAGTGCCATAGATGCCTTTTAATTTGGTCCAAAACTCTTTCATTTCTCTTTCAAAGAGGATAATTTCATCTTCTGCTTTTGCATTTGCCATAGTGCTGCCGGAGACACGCAGCTGAAAGAACAGGGCGTCAGGACACGCAGGACAATCTCAGCAGCTGTAACTCACGATCGCAGCGCTAACCTCCAGGGCAGTTTCGGCCTCCTCGGCCAGTCATCAAAAGCTCTTCCCTCACGTTTTGCGTTGCTGCTGTTACTGCGAGCACAAACTGCGGCAGCAAGGGTACCCACAGCAGGTGCCCCCACACCGCCCAGCCGCGCGCTGCTCTAGCGCCGACGCGTGCCCTACGCGCCCAGCCAAGCCCCGCACCAACGCGATGATTCTTGTTGAACACCGCGCTCCCACTCTCTTTCAAACAGCCGCCGCTTCCCGCCTCCCCAACGGCCAATCGCGGAGCGGGCACCGCCTCTCGTGCACCCCGCAACAAGCGCGTCGCTGATTGGCTCAGCCCGCCGTGCCTGCCGCGGCCTAGTGCAGCTGGGAGCCGCTGGCTGGTTGCTGTGGTAACGGGGGCTCTGGGTGGGACAGGGGGTGCGGAGTAGGGCAGAACTCGTCTCTTCCTTTGCGAAACGCCTGCAGTGGGCAGGGCAGGGGCAGAGCTGATCGTACAGTAGTGTACGCTTTGGCAGGGGCGTTCGTGTGTCTATGCTCGGTGCGGAATGGCAGCAGGCCTGGAGCAGGGGGCAGGCCGGATTCTGTACCCCGTCACCCTATCTTACAGCCCCCTGAGCCGCTCCAGAGCCTGTTCCAGAGTCTGCTCACGGAACATGACCAGGGTAAACTAGTATGAGTTTATGGTGCTCCTGAATTGTCTCCTTATTCCCCAGGCCTGAGTCTTCTGCATGTGAAGATGTTTTCCTCGTAAAGGTAAACACTGAACGTTCGCTAAATCCTAAACGTTCACCTCTACTCGTAAAGGCAGGTCTGATGGTGATTGCAACCCTTTCTGGTGGGAACAGAAACGAAACGGCAGCCCCGCCTGTCCGCAGCCAAACACAGGGCTAAGCCTCAGTCACAGAATGGCTGCCTAATGACACCACCCCTGAGTTTGCTTCAGTTGGGTGATTCTCTTTTCAGCTACATAAGCACTTTTTTGTGACCCTGAGTGCCAGCCTTCACTTGATCATGGAGTCATGTCATTACCATAGCTAATGAATTTCTTCTAGTTTTCATTACTGTAGTGCAATTCAGAAAACCTCAGAACCTTAGTAAAGCTCTTGAGAACGCTGTCCAAAGTTATTGGTAGCTCACCCTCCACTCCAGCAGACCCAAAGGAAAGCCTGCGCTGAGACCAGTAACTATTACTTGCATTATTCTTGTATAAACTGTTACTAATGATCGATAGCTCTTCTTCCCAGCTGTATTTCTGTCTCGTTTGACTCAGACACATGTTCTTTAGATTTCAGTTTCCTCAGCATTAATCATAGAGCTAGTTATTTAGGCCAGTGCTTATTACTCACTTCAGATAAATGTACTGAAGTTGGGCTGGTTCAAGGATGACTGCCCAGCAAGATAAGAATTTAGGCATTATGAGGCCTGTACCTTACAGCTTTTTTTATATACGGTTATTTTTCTCTTTTTCCCAGTCTGAGCTTAAACAAAGCCAACTGAATACTGCCAGTATAAAATTTAAATGTTGCCCCTGACATCACTGCCCTCTGTAACTTGAGCTCAAAGCTTTCTGAATGCAAAAATTTCCTAGCTGTTGGAAATTAGCAAATACAAGTTAATGAACCTAAATAAATCCTGAATTATAACCCATATTGGCTTCTCCAGTCTGTTTACTCCTGAATACCTTTGTTAACTTGGATAACAGGTTCACAGTAGCTGCACTGGCTCAGAAATGTTAGGTATCAGTGAATGTTCTCTAGATTTCATTAGTCCCTTTCCATTTTCACTGGCCAAAAACTAAATACAGTGACATTTACTAGACATACCTTAATTGATCTTTTGTCTGATTTGGCAGTCCTTCTTATAGAGATGTGACCTTCAAACATAGTGTATCCTCAAAATTCTCTATCCACAATCCACTTACCAACTGCAAGTTTAAATAAAACACAGTGATTTTAATAGATCTTATTCTCATTTCATTGCTTTTAGCAACCACAGATAGAAATGTGGCCTCATGACCTACACTATCACAGGTCCATATGCTTCTTAAATCCTCTTTTAGATCTAACTCAAGGCTCCATAGTCAGAAATGCTGGCATCTAACCTGACACTAAGTCTAGCCCAGACACTTGTTCTGGAATATTTGGGGTTTTTTCCTTACACGTCTGTCACATGAAGCTACAGGGTAGTCATGGATGGAATAAAGTTTTAACAGCAATTTAACCTGTTTCTAGCACTATGGGCTTTGCTGCAGATGGTGTAGTTCTCGTACCAGCCAGGTACCCTATTGCTGCATTTGCCAGTTCTTTGTGTTTGTCTTTGTAACTGGTTAAACTGAAAGTTTTGATAGCAGAGGGTGACAGTTAACCTGCAATCAAACTGGAGAGCAGGCAGTTGATAGCACAGATCTGTTGCTTTATCTTACTGCTAGCTTAGAGTCTGTGCTGGGCACTTCCAGTGCTGGCTTAGGGAGTAATTGAGAGCTGTAGCTCAGGGTTACAGAGATTCTTCAGCTTAGGTGGAAACTGCTACAGGAACACAGCTGGTGCTAATAAGCAAACAGAGCTACTTCTTTTGGCACATTTCTGATCTTAATGAGCTGTTGTGGGCATAGGGCTATTTTCAGGCATTAGAGAATGGCAACAGTCTGACTGGAAAGGGAACAAAATAATGTAGTGGAGATTGTTTGCCCTTATGGGTCCAGACTCCATTATTGCTTGCAGTTTATGGAACCAGAAGGATTTTTATCCATTCCTAAAGTCTAGTTGCTTGTGGTTTCTAGGAAGTAGCTCTTCATACCTAAAATGATAATATCTAGAATTCCCTATATGTGGCTTTTTCATGAATATGCCAGAACTGTATTCCATGCAGTGTTTGTATCATTTGCACTATCACAAATGCAAACACACACAAATATAAACAAGTATTACAGTCTTGCAGTTACTGTTGTGTTGCAAACATGAGTTCTGTTAGTTTCTTATATTCTCAGAGTTAACCTTAGAGAAAGGATTAACAACAGTGTAGTAATTGGGAGAAATTATAGTAAGATGAAAGAGAGAACAACTTGCTCATGTTAGCATTTGCTAAACCTCTACTGGTCAGTCAGGCCTAAAGAAGCCTGATCTTAACTTGGGCTGCCAGAGTCCAATGAGGAATTCTTGAGGGAATGAAATGTAGAAAGAAAGAGAAGGAAAGGGTGGGAGTAGGTTCTTGAAAGATTCCTCTCTTCCTAAATTTAATATTGAGACGTTTCTTCTACGTGTCCCATTTAGAAATTACTCTCGTCTAAGAAAATAGCTGTATCCCTTGTATCCAATGTCTGCATGTGAGCTTACTACATTGCTAGTTAATCCTTGTAGCTGGTTCAGTGCCAGTGAAAACCCTGATGTGAAAATTAATGTTATCGTTCAATTAACTAAGCATAATGTACCAGAAAGTTAGGCCCAGTACACAGGCTTCCATTAGCGGTGTTTTAGAAAATGTTTGCTTTGATGGCTTTTCCTTCCCTTGCAAACATTTGCTTAACAACATCTGATATCCGTTATGTAATATTTGCTCTAATACGTGGGTGTAAAGCAGCTGTAAACATTTTAGCCTCCCTTCAGTAGATTGCCAACACAGTTCTTCAAGAATAGATACATTTTTGGATATTCTCTGGTTTTGTACGTCTTGGAAAATAAATCAAGGAAATACCAATACATTAAAAGCAGATAGCATTTTTACTTGGCTCAAAGAACACATTTGATCATGGGAAAGCCAAACCGTGGTTCTGTGATATCAAAACAAGATAAAGCTCTGATCTCAAACTTTACTTGTAGTACACATGCTCCCCATTTTGCACTCGATCACTGGTTTCCATGTACTAAAGTACAGAAAGCAGATTTATGTCATAGATGATCTCAAGTGACTCTGCAATACTAAGTGCATTACAGAAGGATTTTGCAGACCTTTGCACAGAAAAGGAGGGACGGAAAGCCTTTTGAGGAACTAGTACTACTTCTTTGTTAGTTTTCATGAGTTATTAAATTACAGCATCTCAGGACAAGTTCCGACGTCTTTTCTCTGCTGGTTATTATTGCTAGGAGAGTCTTTAGTGTCTCAGACCATTACAGGTTGCCAGATATCCCAGGCAAGACATGAGGTGACTCTTATGTCAGTTGGTGATGGCCTCTTTGGTGAAACAGCATAATGTGCGCTTTCGTGTATAATGAGACCTTCACCTGAAGGCAGAACTTCACTGTCTCATTCACAGAAACCTGCTTACTTGTTCCAGAATCTTCCTGCTTTCTGTTTTGTAGACAGTGGATTATTTTTGTTGAATGTCTTTTTAAAACATAACTACTTTGACTTGAGTCCTAAAGTGTAGATGTAGGATTTTCTGAAACAGAAAAAAAGTAGGAGAAAATTCATGCTTATTTATGTTTGCTGTTAGTCTTCATTATGTCTGAGCTTCTTTCTATCTAAGCAGAAAGACAATGAGCAGCATGTGAATCACCAGCAAAATCATTAAAATCAGTGTCAGGAGGGCTTGATTATTATACAAAATAGATTACTTAACCAAAACATTGTTGAGACTTACCTTCAAACATTATAATAAGGAAATCTCTGGAGAACCAACATAGGCCTGAGTGGTTCTGTCTGAAGAAGAATCCAGCCTGAGCAGATGTAGCTGTCATTATCCCAGTAAGTGACCAGGGTGGGTAGTTGTATACTTTTAACAAATCAAACATACAAACAGTTACTGAGTCAGAGAGACCTTTTTTCTGATGCTTTTGAGTAATAGTGGTAGCATTAAAAAGGAACTGGAAAATATCCACTTTTATTATTTGTTAGACTCTCATGTGGACATAAAATTGTGTCTTGATGGAAACTTGCTTATTCCAAAATGCTTTTGCTAATACAACACAATATATAGACTTAACCCCATTAGAGTTGCTCTTTTAACTAATTACTAGAAGATGACTATTAGTCAGCCACCAACTGACTTGAGATTTACACTCATATTTAAAGGTAATTGTTCTTTATAGACTAGACAAAACTAGGAGTAGACCTCAGATCGTCCACATTTTTGCATACTAAACCCAGACATAAATGAAGATGGATTTTGGCAGTGGTAAGTCTTACTTATCTTTCGCTAGGAATATGATATGATATGATATGATATGATATGATATGATATGATATGATATGTAAAGTTATTTGATAGAGATGTTTCTATGTAAGTAAGTTCCAGTGAAAGAACTGGACGAGGGAAGATGAAGTCCATCAGTTCATTTGTGTGACAGCTCCCTTACTGACACCCTCAAAAGCTATAGGCTTCGCTATATGACTTAGCAAAAAGCAAATGTCCCCAAATAGTTGCAGCTAAACAGCTAGGATATATCTGTTGTTATTGTCCTGAATTTTAAATCTCTTTGTAACGTGAAGATTTTCTGCATGGCTCAATGCAACCAGTAGCAATAAACATATAGGATTTGAAACTGCTGAAACATTCCTAAAAACAGGTTATGAATAGCTTAAGGTAAATGTGAGTAGCTAATTTACATGTGAGATTGTGAGGTCTTCTAAGCCCATGCAATTATCATGTCTTATTTGTTGAATCTACTTAATGTTTCCATGTGACTTCCCTGACCACACACCATAAAGCCTGTTAAAGCCACTAAGTCTCTCTTCACCAAAAACAGTTGAGCGGTTTGTTTGTGTCTTTGTCTCCATGGCTTGTATAGTTTAGCTTTAAGTGCTGTGGAGAAAGCAGTAGACAAATGCACACTAAATAAATATAGATGGTATTGTTTTCTGATTTAATTGTTTCAGAGGCATAGGTATCACAGTAATGACAGTATCACAGTAATGATAAGGTTGGGAAAGACCTTAAAGATCAATGAATCATAGAACCATAGAATCATTATGGACTGGAAGGGACCTCAAAAGATCATCTAGTCCAATCCCCCTGCCACAGCAGGATCACCTAGACCAAGTCACACAGGAACACGTCCAGGCGGGCCTTGAACATCTCTGTTGATGGAGACTCCCCAGCCACCCTGGACATCCTGTTCCAGTGCTCCGTCACCCTCACTGTGAAGAAGTTCCTTCTCAGGTTGATGTGGAACCTTCTATGTTCCAGCTCACAACCACTGCCCCTCGTCCTGTCACTAACATGACACCGAGAACAGCCCAGTTCCATCCTCCTGACACCCACCCCTCAAATATTTGTAGACATTAATGAGATCACCCCTCAGTCTTCTCTTCTCCAAGTTAGCTTCCCTTGACCTGCTGGCCACACCATTCTTGATGCAGGCCAGGATGCCATTGGCCCTCTTGGCCACCTGGGCACACTGCTGACTCAATCTTTAATAGAATAGAGATAATCTTTAATAGAACATAGGGTTATGTCTGAGTATTACAGCCTGATAAAGAACTGAAGGTTTTCCTGTTCTGCTCTGATTGTGTCGGATGATAGTATCAACAGACTTTTGGTATCCCTTTAATAATTTTTCACATAGCCACCTCATGAATCAACATTGTCTTTTCCTGTGCTACAGTTATTAGTTCTAATATTGATATATCTGACATTGCTAATACATTATTTGCTGTGTACTCTTAAAGTCCTGCTATCTGCCAGAATCTCTTGGCTGTTTGCCCTGGTGAACCCGAGTGTTTCACTTGAGAATACTTCAGGGAAATACAATCATCTGTTTGCAGCCTTGCAGCAGTTGTGAAGGAGGTCTCCTTTCTGCTAAGTGTGGAAGCAAGTCAGGCTTCATCCAAGGTGTGAAGGACTTGTATCATGGTGCAAGAAGGGTGGTACTGAACAAGATGAATGACAGAGACTAAGCTTCATCTGCATTTTGCCCTGCATTAATGTGGCCTCTTGTATGAGGAGACAATTGTTTTGCACATCTCTGAGACACTGCTGCTTTAAAAACAAATCTAGAGCTCTACACCATTGTTGATGTTGATGCTTGTTGCATTTTCCTTGACTGAAAATGTGTTGTGCAGAGTATTAGATGCAACATGGTAGTCAAATTCTATTTCAAAGTGAAATGTGAAGCTTTAATAACATTTCTGCAAAGAACTGTGTATTCTTTCCATCCTTTATACAGGCAACACTTAATGAAGTATACACATTGCTAATGTCCATCCGGCAGAGAAATGAACTGTGAGAAAATTCAAGTAAACATGTTCCAACTGTTCATACAAAGGATTGCATAAACCACACATTGTGCTGCCATAAAACTTTACCCACAATTTGCTGCTGCTCAGCATGTACTTCACTTAGTTTCCTCCAATTAAAACTTGCAAACAGAAAAGCTTTCCAGTGCTAACAGACTCATGTGCTTTCCTGACGATTTGGAGCCACGTGCCCCAGAAATGGCTGAGTACACCACACTGGTATAATATAAAGGCAACGTCAATCACCTTCTCTCACTTTTTAATAGCTCCCATCCATGGTTCTCATTCTGCATTACTAGAAACCTGAGATTAAAGGAACTTTACTATATTTCAAGCACAGTATAATCCATTAAGATGGATCTCCTTCATAGCAATGGCGTGCTTATCATTCAGCACTTACAGAGGGACTACAGGGCTTACCAAGATTTCCTTAATTTTATGTCACATGTTGGCGATCCCCGGAATATATTCTCAATTTATTTTCCTCTTTGGTTTCAGCTCAACCAAGTAGTTGGTACTAAAATGATTTGGGTGGCAGTCATTGGTGATTGGTTCAACCTCATATTTAAATGGTAAGAAGTTGGATTTATTTTAAAATTGTGTATTTTTAATGGTAGTTCCTACATGTGCCTCAAGCTTAGAGAACTTTCTGTGAGTAATGTACTGGTAGACTTTCCCCTGTAACTGTAAAGCAGACATTCACAATGAAGATATTTAAGATATGCTTGAAATTAAGATATGCTTGAAATTGAAACATTTTGAGAATGCAAGAAAAACCTGTAGAACTGTTGTACAATAGTTTTGGCAATGTAGCTCTTCATATTCATTATAGGATTGTTTGTCATGCTTTGCTGAGGCCTTCTAACATAAAAAATATTTTTATTACATTTCTGCTTAATTTTTTTTTTGTTGTCAGGATTTTATTTGGCCATCGCCCATACTGGTGGGTGCAAGAAACAATGATTTATCCCAACCAATCAAGTCCATGCCTTGAACAGTTTCCTATAACATGTGAAACTGGACCAGGTAAGAAATGTTGGTGATTGCACTGGTACATTTAACAAAGAATAGTGGCTTTTTGAGATGGGAGAGAGGATGTTACTTAAGAAGATCTTATATGATTCACAGATCTCCAAAGTTATGTATAAAATGGCACCAAAATGCAGGAAAATAAAAATGAAAAAATGTGATAGGTTTTTGATTGATGTGCGACGAGAACGTTTACTTCACTGCCTTTAAGCAGTGCAAGGGATGGGGATTTGCTTTAAAAAGAGCTCCCACTAAAATAAGCCAGCATATTGGAAAGAAATTTCCACAAAACTTGTGTCATATATTTAAAAACAGTAATTCTCCTGCCTTGTCAGGTCACTTTTAGGAGCAGTTGCAGTGCCAAAGCCATCAGCTTGAGAAGGGAAATTCCATGTTGTTTAAGAGTGTTCTAAAACAAACAGAGCAGAAGGCTATTGAATTTAAGGGCTTGTACACTATTTTTTGCAAGTCTTATTCAAACCACAAAAAAGTTCAGTGTAAATAACCATAACAACAACAATCAGTCTTGTAATGTCTGACAAGTAGAAAATAGAACCCCTCTTCACATAACCAGACATTGGCACTGAACGTAGGCAAGGGGAGAGGGAAGTGTATGTGTACACTTACATGGGGAAAAATGTTCTTTTAAAAATGTGTCTTTTTGATGTATTTTCATATGTTTATATCTCATTGTCTTATCTGTGGAACTCTAATGCAATACTGCTGAAGTTAAATGAGCTTGTGTCACCCTAATATGTGAAACAAGGTACATTTGCTTGGAGCTACTGATTGAATTGAGTTCAAATCATTGTACAGGAAATACTGACTATGGAAATGAATGTGCTTTGTACCTCATCAGTGCCCCTACAAGCTTCTGAGTGGTTTGCAGAGCTGCATTCTGTTAACAATATCCTGCATTATATCCCACTGGGATTTTGAATGAAAAGCTCAAGCTTTTGTATCACACAGGGCTTAATAGTGCCTGGTCTATACGTTATTTTTGCAGTCTAATGAATTAATATGGGACCTAATCCAAAGTATTACAGTCCTTCATATCTTTTCAAAAGCTTTCAGAACTGAACCCATTCAGCACCATGTGATTCCAGGCCTTGGCTAAGGGACCAGTGTTTCATTTTGATTTTTTGAACCAGAAAGCCTTTCTTCCTGTTGATTTCTTCCTGAAGCAAGAAGTCATTCCAGTGCCCATTCACTGTGCTAACAGTTCTTGATCTGCATTTATGATGAACACATTTTTTCCCACCTTCAGATTTGCACTTGACTGTTTACAGTACTGGTCACTCACCTGTTCCTCAGTACCAGTCAGAGCAAGCTGTTGGTTGCACATGGGCATCATACGAACTTACATGGTACTTTATTCACTGTTAAAATACGCAAATTGTGTGAAAAGTTTAGACAAGCAGTCAGATACATGAGAAAGGCATATCCAAATATTGCTGGTACAGCTTGAACCCCAAACTCTGGCTCAATGGAACTGTTTATGGCAAGCAACGTAGGATTTGGTTTTTACTTCTGGAATGAACTGAGCTAAAACTGCAGACATCTTTCTCTGGTGTTTGTACGGTTTTGAGACCATAGACGTTAGGGTGGAGTTTATGGTGTTTCTAGTAGGCAATTTGCAGATGAACTGTGACATTTTTTTCCTATATGACAACAAAGAGAAGCTTTCCTGATGTTAATATACAACTGTGGTTTCCTTATCAGTGACATTTGTTCTGTTGTGAGGTTTATATGTTTACATGTGTTCCAAAATCAACCAAGTGTTAGCAGTGTGACTGCTGAAGATAGCATCAAACAGAATGCCGAAGAGTGGTGCAGGGAGACGGAAATCATTGTGTTTGTTGTCCTCTCTGTTTCGCTGCTTCAATGAGATGTTCTTTTGCTTTGCAAAGAACGCCTATATAGTGCTGTGTCAGAACACATTCTTCAGCCAAATTATGTCTGCCCAAAGGATTTCTTCTGCCAGCAAAATAAGCCTGTCTCTTTTATTTCTTCTTCTTGTCTCCACAGACAGCCAAGCTGTAGAAGTCTGGGGTAGACAGATTCCAATCATCTAATATGTCTCCTTCCCTATTTCAGTTTGTTGAATGTAAACCTGATGGTCAGTGGAAAACAAGCAAAGTACCTTTAGGAGTGTTTTTCCTTCCTTTGTGCCAGCATACTTTGATTTTTTGGTGATTTTCACATTTGCAGGAGGTTCTGTTTTCTGAGGCTTTATGCTGCTTCCAGTAAAATTAAAACTTTATTTATTTAAGTAAAACAAATTATTCGTTTATCATTATACCTGCACTAAAAAGAAATCTCTCTTGATCACCGTTTGAGGGTTCCCTGTTACAGACTAGCACAGGCACACCAATTTGTCCAGTATGTTACAGCATCACTTTATGTGCCAGTTTCACCGATTACAAATCCAAGCTAGTTGCCATTGTAGAACCCCTTACAATTTTAAAAATAAATAAAAATTAAGCATAATGACATGGTTCTTCCATTACACTTCAGGTACATTTCTGTATTTATTACAGAACTAACTGAAAATGTGAATTAGCTGGTATTCAATAGCAGTAATAAGTCACAGATCACAATTAGATTTGCCAACACCGTGGTGACTGGAGAAGCAGAAAATAAAAACACGTGGAAGGGCCATCCAAAACGATTCTAGTATTTTGGAATGTTACAAATAGCTACATCTCCATTGCTTCCCTTAATTATGAGATAGCCCATTCAAAAACCTACCTAATCTAAGACAGTCCTAGATGCCTTATTTATAAAATCACAGTCAAACTCTAAGTAATGGGACAATACTGTGCTTTCCCATGAAATGGTTAAGCTTAAGCTGTTGCCTACTTGATTTCAGGCATATATTCTAGATTCTGTTTAAATGAGTATTCTGAAAAATTCATATTGAAAAAAGTAATACTTGAGACACAGTTAACATTCTTTCAGCCTTTGTTAACCATTTTCTTTCTAAGTGATTAGGTGCCTAAGAAACTGCCTGTAGACATTTTTTGTATGACAAATGGTACAGGCATCATAGTTAAGCTTGAATATTTACTTTTTGTTTTTACTAGGAAGTCCATCTGGACATGCCATGGGATCATCCTGTGTCTGGTATGTAATGGTCACAGCAGCACTTAGCTACACAGTTAGATGGAAAGATAAATCAGCAGTTACCCTGCACAGGTCAGTGTCTTTCAATTATTCTAGCTCACACAATTATTTCTTTATATATAGGCTTGTTTTAATAGACTTATTTTAATCAGATGGTCACAGTCTGTTCTGTCCAGTTTGTAAAGGTTTGGTATCTGTTAACTTGCAGTCATTGCATAAAACATCCATGAACCAGCTTCTGTTGAAGATCGTGTTATGTCTTCAGTGTTGGAAATTTCAAATTCTATTTATTGTCTTTACAAGTTTGATGTTTTGTTTAGCACATACCCTTCCTGCTCCAGTGGCAGTCCTTCATGCCCCTTTTTAAAGTAAATGCACATAGCATTGGCAGAGTTCAGCATGACATGTTACCCAGCTCTATAGTGTACTCTTGAAATCGCTTTGAAGGCTCTTCTCCTACCATGTGAATTTTATCACCAAGTAACTGAACTTTTGTATTTAAGAATGATGTCGTACTAAGTTTGAGGCGCTAGCACTAATTTAGCTCTGCTCTGTGCCTACCACCCTAGATGTGGCTGCAAGAGCAATCATTCTTGCCAGCATTTAATTCCTGACCTCCTACTTTTAATCCTCTGATTCTAAACTTCTCTACTTGTAATCCTCCGCTTGGTAAAAATATGAGTCTGACATGAAGGGGCCTGGTGTAAATTACTTGGTGAAACACCATGCCTTAATTTTTAAGCATCTTCCTTTTCCCTCTTAGACTGACCTGGTCATTCCTCTGGAGTATTTTTTGGATTATCCAGATCAGTGTTTGCATCTCGAGAGTATTCATAGCAACACACTTCCCTCATCAAGTTATTCTTGGAGTATTTGCTGGTAATGCTACTGTTTTTCTTTTCTTTGCATCATATATGCAAAAATCTGAAACAAGTAAAGTGTGAGAAAAGGCAAGTGATCTTTAGTAGTGCTACTCTGCTTGCAGCTGTAGTGGTGCTCATCACTCACTGGAAAATCAAGGCTTTTATGACAATCTGAAGGTAAAATTTGTAAGGTATTTATGTATCAGCTTTGTAATTCACACAGGGAACGAGCCCTTGTCCATATGCAAGTTGATGTGCCTATATTATGTCCACACTGCCAGAGACTAGTACTGCCTGGTTTGTACTGGCTGTGCCTGATCTTTATCTGTCCTGCCTGTATGTATCAGAGAGGAAGTTGCTCCTGTCAGCCCAGACTTTTCCTCTCAGGAACAAGCTATTTTTGGCCACTTCAAATGGTGTCCAGGCACAAGCAAGCTCGTGTACAGTGTGAACAAGAAAGCACAGAGCCAGAAACCTTGGGCAAGAAATTAGCAGTGCAAACTGCTCAGGGTGATTTAAGAAGCTAAAGTGTATGTTGCAAAGTTACTTAAACATGTTTCTAATTGATATTTAGGATGGTAGAAGTATGAATAATTTCTCTATTATCCATCTGACTTTAAGGAGTGCACTACTGAGCTGTGGCTGCCTGCTCCCATTCTCTCTCATGGTTGCAGAGCAGCCTGGGCAGCACTGGCTAACAGCTTGCAGTCCTGCTCTCCCTTGGCTAACAGCTTGCAGTCCTGCTCTGCCTTTTCATAAGCAGGATAAAACAAATGAGAAAGAAGATAAGTGTGTTCTGAGTTTTTTCTTCAATACTCAGACAGTTTAGGAACCAGTATTGAATTCTGCATTGCCAGGGGCAGTCCTGGATTGAGGGCCTCTTTTGGAAAAGGAATGGCCTAGTGTATATCTAATACTTCTAGCTGGTCATCTGGGAGACGCAGTCAGGCCGCAGGTGTGCCTCGTATCAAAACCCTCTAGCGCTTGGTACTTAATTTCTTTTTTTCCAAATTAGCAGTTTTAAGTGTGAGTAATGTACTACATGTGTGGTAAATTGTGTGTATGTCCAGACAGATAGATAGAGATACAGACATATTCTCCTGTCTTCAAAAATCAAAGTTGGCAAGGGCACTGTCACAAGTATTTCTTTAAAGTACAAGAGTGTGGCTCCCTGTAACACTGAGTTTCTAATCCACAGGCATTCTTGTGGCTGAAGCATTTGAGCACACCCCTGCTATTCAGACCGCAAGCTTGAGAATGTACATCAAGACAAACTTGTTTCTTTTCATCTTTGCCCTTGGCTTTTATCTGGCCCTCAAGCTTCTTGATATTGACTTGCTATGGTCTGTTCCAAAGGCCAAAAAGTGGTGTGCCAACCCAGACTGGATAAACATTGACACAACTCCATTTGCTGGACTGGTGAGGAATTTAGGTGCACTCTTTGGCTTAGGTCTTGGACTTAATTCTGAAATGTTCATCACAAGCTGCAAAGGTAAAAATAGCTGTAAGCTAAGTTTCCGCATACTGTGTATAGCTGCTTCTTTAGCTACACTGCAGCTGTATAATTTTGTTAAGATACCAACTCATACTGAGTATTTGTTCTACGTTCTCTCTTTTTGTAAGAGCGCAGCTATGCCTCTGACTGTAGTTGCCTTGGTTCCATACTGTGTCCATTCGTTAATGAGGACAACTGAAAAGAAACTTAATTAGATAAAGTTTCCAAATGGTTAGCAGCAAGGGGATGGATAAGAACTGTTCAAGAACCCTCCATAAGGGCAGTTGTGCTAACTCATTTTAACCAAGGGGATGCCACCGCATCTTTGATGTGCTCCTGGTAAGTAATCACTGCACCCACCCTCGGGACTTTCAAGAATTACTCCGGCAGCTCTTAAATGTTAATTGCTGATGTTATTCCTAGAAATATTGCAACCACACTGAAGTAAGGTTAGAAATGACCCAATACTCTAGGTCATAATGAAGTTTGAAAGTATAATCAACTAGTTTTATTTAGCTACTTGATGGTCTTTTAGTTCTGTCCATCTCCAGCTAGACGGGGCTTCAAGCCTCAGTTTTACATAGCGATATGCAATATTGACTTTTTTTAATACTTAGATATTGTGTGATAAAGCGCTCAGTGGTGCTGTGACCATCTCACATCACCTACAGGCATGGTGGAAAAGGCCAGCATAACTATCAACACGGCTTTAGATTTGACTTATTGAGCTTCCTGAGCAAAACAGCTTCTGATTAAGGCAGATGAGAGAAGAAAATAAAAGTGTTTTCAGTGAGCCTCTGCAGAGTGTCCTTTTGCATTTTGTAGAGCGTCCTTTTGCATTTCTGGGGCGGTTTGGTCAGTTTCACTTTTTGAAAGTGGTCACATAAAACATGGCTAGTACAGATTTCACCTTTGATATTGCAAATGCATAAATGTGGCATAACAGACCTTTGGGTTCTGTACTTCGACACAGAGCAACGAAAGAAGGAAGATGTCAGTAATGAAACTGTTTCAGCATACCACCTCAGGAATGTTCTTCATGCTTCACCAAGGTGCTCTAAGGTTGAGAGGCTCACGCTTGAGTCACTGCCAGTAGTTGTGTAAATTCTTAGTCCCTGCATGTTTGTGTCCTTTGCTAGGCAAAGACAGGTACTTTCCCTTGTTAGTCATTATTTAGCAGTTACCATTGCATGTTCTCTTTCACATACAATCTTTAAGCAGTGGTTTGCTGATACCTCCTCGTAATAATTACTATACAATATAAGTCTATAATGTGAGTAATGAGGGCTGTGTGTGCGAGGCCTGATAGCAATAAGGCTTAGAAGATGTAAATATGGTACTGCTTCCAGACTTCCAGTTAGTTGTGGGATAATTGAAATAAAAGCAATCTTACTTAATTGGGAAAACATGTTGAATGCTGTGATTTGGTCCTTGGGAATTAACATGATACAAATTACAGAACCAAATCTGAAACAGGCATTCTTATTTAAGAACCTACTATGATTACCTTCACTTGAGAAAATGAATAATGTGATTTGAACAGTCTGAGGAGTATTTCCTTAGTGCTTAATGGCCTTCTGAACTTTTCTTCCCACAGCAGCTGGACTGAAACCTGTCTTTTCTGTAATTGTGACTCCTTAAGTAAAATTACTAAGTTAACGGGACTAGAAACAAGTAACAAAGAACAAAGACAAAGATTTCTCTCACATTCATGTTGGTCCATGCTTTGTTATTCCTTACCACTGAGGTGACCTACAGAGGTGTCACAAAACACCAGAATGTTGGTTTAGTTGTTTTGTTCCTCACTCCTGGCCAACAGCAGGAGAGTGATTGTGCACAGCTGTCTGTGGCTGTTGCGGCAGCATTTGGGCAATGTTGGCTGTTTAAGCTGAGAGTTATGAGTAGATACCACATTTCTAATTTTCTAGCACATGAAGGTCTGTGCTTCCCAGCACCGAGAAAGAAACTTGGTATCTGTTGGGACAGGCATAACAGACACATCACTTGTTCTAAGTGATGTACAGCCATGTAAGAACACACGGGCTCTCACTAACTTTCTTGGGGAATCCTATCCAAGAAAGTGGGATAGGGATGGAGATCTGCTTCCCATCTGAACCACCTCTTATTCTTTCTGCAACAATTAAAACATTACTAAAACCAAGAATAGTGGGGAAACTGGTACATGAATTAGTTTTATTTTACCAGTAACCACAGACGTTAACCTGTGGATAAAGTAATGGCAGTATAAGACAGCACTGGCTGAGCAGTAGAGTTCCATGCCTGAAGAATCTCCAAAGACGGCTCCCAAAACTTCAGAGGGAGTTAGTCTTTTCCACAGTGGTGGGATAAACAAGAGTCAAGACATAATGTTGATATTTTGGTAGAATTAGCATTGTAAATCCTGAGCCAGCCATTTAGTTGGTAACAGTGAAATAGGCCTAACAAGGCCCTTAGTCAGGCTTTAGTGCATTTATCACAGTTGAATATACTTGAAAGCTTGTTTAATAAAGCTGTGTGGCACCTAAAAGCCATCAAATCGTTAAGCATTTAACCTTCATCACGCTTTTGCCGCGGTGGATGTTGTCTACCTGGACTTCAGTCAGGCACTTGACACCATTTCCCACAGCATTCTGCTGGAGAAGCTGGCGGCTCATGGCATAGACAGGAGGACTCTTCGCTGGGTTAGAAACTGGCTGGATGGCCGAGCCCAGAGGGTGGTGGTGAACGGCGTGAACTCCAGTTGGCGACCAGTCACAAGCGGTGTCCCTCAGGGCTGAGTTTTGGGACCGGTCTTGTTTAATATCTTTATCAATGATCTGGATGAGGGGATCAAGTACACCCTCAGTAAATTTGCGGATGACACAAAATGAAGCACAAGTGCCGATCTGCTGGAGGGTAGGGAGGCTCTGCAGCGGGATCTGGACAGGCTGGAGCAATGGTCTGAGCTCAACTGTATGAGGTTTAACAAGGCCAAGTGCCGGGTCATGCACTTTGGTCACAACAACCCCCAGCAACACNACTGTTAGAAAGAAATTCTTTACTGAGAGTGTGGTTAGGTGCTGGAATGGATTGCCCAGGGAGGTGGTGATGTCGCCAACCCTGGAGGTGTTTAAGGAACGGGTGGATGCGGCGCTTGGGGATATGGTCTAGCGGTTAGACACTAGGAGAAAGGGCTGGACTTGATGACCCTGGAGGTCCTTTCCAGTCATGATGATTCTATGATTCTATGATTGTTAATATTTGGAACAAATGCTGATCATATAGACATCGATGGGCCAAGCTACTCTATCTGGGTCACAAGGCCCCCTTTTGAATTAAGTTTTCTGTGTAATAAGGAGGATGGAATGTGCCTGACTGATGCCCTTGCTTCCACTCACAACATCCCAGGAGAAAGTTAATCATTCATTCTTGACTCAGAGATGCCCAGATTGGAATAATACAGTTCCAAAAGTCCTTCCATCTGTCTGCAGAAAGAATCTTACAAGCCAGGAGTTACATCACTGTCCCTCACCCCTTTTACCAATCAACTGAACTCAGCTCACAACACTGACTCTTGCTTTTTCCTTTGGGCCTTCCCCATTCCCGGTTAGGCCTCCCTGATGGAAGGACTCACCAGCTCCATTCTGCACAGCAGACCCTTGTTACCAACAATATCTGAATACACAGCAGTAATTGTTACCTGCTGCAAGATCTTCACGTGCTTGTCTCAAGTGTCAGACATGAAGTGCTAAAGCACAAAAACCAGTAAAAAATAGAATGTATTGGTATAATTTGTGCCATGAAAGTGGTGTCGTTTAGGCAAAAGGATTATGGAATAAATATACATAGTCATTGTAGTTTTTAGCAAAGGCCTTAAATACTAACGCAAATTACATTTTCACTCTTTTCAAGGTCCAGCAGTTGTTACTCTTGTGTAGTTTCACAAGAAACTCCATTGTGGTTTGATATAAAGTGGGTGAACCCCACCCCATGTCCCGCTGCAGATTTTAGGTTGTGAAGAATGACTTTTCCAGTTAATACTCTATTTTTAATCAAGATTTTATAACTGTCATTTAGACTTTCTGTGTATCCACTTTCCCAGTCACTAAAGGGTCCTGATGTCCTGCAGACAATACCCAATCACAGATGTCAGAGAAACTGTATTCCTTATAATAGTTAGAGATACAAGCTTCTGCCAGAAGATACTTCCCAACTGTTGTAATTTCTGAATGACTTGCTGCTCTGTTTATCAGCTCTGCTCAATACAAGCAAAGAGCTAATTATGGCTTTCGATTTTTTACCATTACTGACTACAGTTATGATTTCCTTAAAAAACCCCACTCATCATCATACCTTCTGAAGCAACAGAACATATTCATCATCCACTCAACACAAGTTATTTCAATAACTGTCATATTTAACTGCAGGATTTTACACTGATTTAACAAAAGCATTTGTTCCTATTAAAAACCTGTTTGATCAGTGATCAGTGGTGAGTGCAGGGGAAATGATCCTCACCAGCCTCTGTTCCTCTTCTTGATTGCTTTCCTTACTTCCGTGGAGCTACCGTCATGGTTCTGTTGAAGGGGCATCGCTCTGCCAAGCTCAGGGTGCCGAGGTGTTAGCACTGCAGCCCAGCCTGCCCCAGCAGCACAACCAACAAATGTGGTATGAAGGGCTGGATGGGTCAAGATGCTGTTCTCACAGCAAAGGTATCTGCTGTGATCCTCTGCAAGCAGGACATTAGGAGAGATTTGATCTCTCCTGATAAATAGCTTCATTCTTGGTATTGTTTGTTGATTCACACAGCTGATGCAGGTAAGTGGCAGCTTCCAGAGCAGCAGAGTGAGTTGCTATGTGGGGAATGACAGGACTGTGCAGTCTGGCTGCAGGTGGTAGCAATTCCCCAGCTCACCAGCACAGAGAGTTCTCATTTTTAGGCTTGCTTTCCCCTAGCAATGGGCTAAGTTACCTCCTGAACGCATCAGTCCATGCTTAGTCCGCTGTGTGTGCCTGACAAGTGCATTTGCTGCAGAAAGTTACAGACATTTTGGGTACCACAGGACTCTCAATATTGTGGAGCACTTTGCAGCCCAAAGGGCACCAATATAGACATACCTACCAGAAGAGTTGCTTACAGGAAAGAAACCTTGCAAATTTAGAATCACTAATTCAGCTAATTGGGGCACCAGTTGTTACAAGCTTGTAATAGGCTCCTTCCAAGGCCATCAGTTCATCATGAGTGCCCCTTTCAGTGACAAGTCCTTGAGACATCACAGCAATGGTGTCAGCATTCTGGATTGTGGACAAGCGGTGGGCAATGACAATACAGGTACGTCCTTCTCTGGCCTTATCCAGCGCTGCCTGCACAGTCTAAAGTCAACAGACAAAGTGGCAGAATGAAAATACACAAACCAGATTGGGGCTCAGTGCTGGAGCCATCTGATTGCCTCACACTAATTAACCATATAGTGCAACACTTGGAAAAGTGACTACGAGGCTAAATCCATCTCTAGTCTGCTTTGCTGGGCCTTGAACTCAGTTCATTAGCAGAAGAAGGAAGAGACAGCAGACACAGCCACAGGTGGAAATTAAGGCAGCTGAGTGCAACCAAGCTATGCAAATTATTGCCCAGGTTCTTGGGGTACTCACTGCCGTTAAGTCTCATCATTCGTTTGCTCAAGTATATTTGTGTTTGCATTTAGAGTGCAGAAGCCACATTTATGAACCGTTCTGCACGCTTACCTTTTCACTTTCTGTGTCTAAGGCGGAGGTAGCTTCATCCAGTAATAAAATTTTAGGATCTCGTATGATGGCCCTTGCTATCGCAATGCGCTGTTTCTGCCCACGAGACAGCTGGGATCCTTGAGCGCCAACGTTAGTTTCGTATTTCTGAAAAACATACAAAAGGAAAACTTGATTCAGGTGCAAGCAAGCACACCACTGCACAGCTGAAGGAGGAGCAGGAGGCGGGAGACAAGAGCACCAGCTTGCTGCCCCCTCCTGAAAACGCCTGGTAATGCAGCAGCACTCCCTGAGGGATACACGTGGTGGGGGGAGACGCTTCCGAGCCTCGCTGCACGCGTGGCCCGGGGGCCCCGGCAGTGTGCTGGTAGGCCTGGAAGGGAAAATGGACAGCAAGGTGTTGGCTGATTCGTCTGAGGCAAAAGAAATTCCTGCACCTGAGATACAGAGGAGGCTAAAGGTGATTGAAGGAGTTTTTGGACAAGTGTTTTGTTGGGGTGTCTAGATCGTACCCCTACTTTCAATGTTCTTCTAATTTCTATTTTGATGATTTTGGTGCAATTAAGTACTTCTTAAGTGCATGTAAGTAGCCGGCTTCAAATAATTTGGTCTGTGGCTCTGCTCGTACTGTAACCGGTATAAAAGTAAATAAAAGGCATTCATGTGCGGCAACTGCAACGGGTTTCGAGAATTCCCACCGCAGTGGACATGGAAGAGCTGGTGCCACAGCGCCGCAGGCAAGGCTTTGTGGGTACTTACATCAGGCAGTGACATGACAAAGTCATGCAGCTGAGCCTTCTGGGCTGCTTCGATGATTTGCTCCATTGTTGCCTCTTTGGTGTTACTGCCATATCTGATGTTGTCAGCAATGCTGCAGTCAAACAGCACAGGCTCCTGGGACACTATTCCAATTTTTGATCGGAGAAACTGTACGTTTATTTTCTTGGTGTCGTGGCCATCTATTAACTACCAGGAAAAAAGGAGGGAAGACCTGGAGCATCAGTCCAAAGCAGTAGCCTGTGACCCTCCAGTAGTTTATAACAAAACTAAATGATTTAGCCATGTAACTACAATGCAAGCACAACTGATGTAAAGGGACTTGAAGAAATCTGCTTGTTAGACTCCCTTGTGCACGGTGTGTATTTTCTGGGTATGTCTGTGATCCAGCCAAAGACTAGACCCTTTCCTTAATCTTAAGTCTAAGTGATCTGTTTAACTCAGGGGTCCTCAAACCCCGCCAGCCAGGGCGTCCAATCCAGCCCGCGGGTCCGCCGGTACTACGCCCCCACACACACCCCGTGCAGCCGCAGTTGGCCACTTCCTGCCTACTGCGGGGCCAGGCTCCGCCCCCCCGACACGGTCCAAGGACAGGGAACCGGCCCCATGTTTAAAAAGTTTGAGGACCCCTGGTCTAACTGCTTACGGTCAGGCACACACTTTGTTGTCTTCC
Organism: Rhinopomastus cyanomelas; assembly: GCA_013400115.1. Lineage (NCBI taxonomy): Eukaryota > Metazoa > Chordata > Aves > Bucerotiformes > Rhinopomastidae > Rhinopomastus > Rhinopomastus cyanomelas. Next base: position 30,703 of record VXBP01005583.1, read on the forward strand.
TGGCACAGCGATCGCTACCGCTGATTTTTTTCCAGAGAGAAATCAAACTAAATTGTTACATATTTACGTAAGAAAAAGACATTAAATCTTTATAAGCTGTCAGGAATGGAATAACTTTAACTTAAATCTAGGTAAATTCAACATATGCGGGAATGTCAAAGCTAAATATTTTGGGAAGTTCCAGAGTGTTTGTTGCTGCATTGGGCCATGGCTTTTGCTTGTGCTCTCACAAGGTACAGCACACGTTTCATACAGGAGCTACCATGGTGAATGCCTATTGCCTACGTAATGCACAAGGGTACACCTGAGGGTTGTGGTTTTCTGCTCCTGCCTGAATTCATCTGAGATGATATCAGGAACTGTACAAACAGTCCACTTTTCTTTGAGAAGGAGCTGGAGCCCCAAGGTGCACGTGCACATGCCACCACTGGTAGGCTGCAGAGGAGGGCACGTTCGGAGAAGTCCTTGCAGTATTGCTGCAAACAGCAACACACAGGCCACAATTACTTTGCTTACCACACTTCCTTTGTCAGGGTCATAGAAACGCTCCAGAAGCTGGACACTGGTGCTCTTTCCACAGCCGCTGCTTCCAACAAATGCCAATGTCTGCCCAGGCTTAACTTCTACAGAGAGCCCTTTCAGAACCTGAATATCAGGCCGAGATGGGTATGTGAATTTACAGTTAATAAATTCAACACTTCCCTTGAAATCATCCTGGTGGAAAGAAACAAAACAAAAATTAATTGAAGCTCAAAATTAAAGTACAGAGTCATTCTTCCTCCCATTCCATGCTGACATCTCATTTAAAACATTACGTTTGTGCCTTTAGCCCAGAAAGAGAGATAAAAGCCCTGCTGGAGCAGCTGCCCTGAAGATGAAGCCATCAGTCACAACACAACTGTTCTGCATATGCTGTGCTATGTTACCTTTCTACACTGATCAGACACATCGATCAGATGGAGAATTGCCTGGCAAATGGGTGCAGTTTTTGTGTTACTACATAGGCAGTGCGCAAGTGTAAACTGGGTAATAGGCCACAGACATCATGTGCAAAAAGCTGCATTTGCTATAGAACTGTGATCAGCTGAACAGCACAATGCTAAAACAAGACAGGAATTCACATCAGCTTTCCCAGGACTCCAAAGGGAACCAAGATACAATATTTTCATGGTTTGAAGCAAAATACTCAGTGTATTTAGTTCACAACTGTTATTTCAAGACTTTTGTTTAATTCTGGAAAAAAATAAGTCACATGGAAAATAAACTATTTTAACTATTTGAATAAACTTGGTCTGGCTTTTCAATTCACCAAAAATCAAGTATTTTCATTTTGTCTGACTCAAAGATCATTCACCTCACAGGAACACCCCCAGCATTTTGTTGTGAATGGAAAAAACCCTTTGATACAAGGTCGTGTTAGGTTTGTGTGTGAACTGAAATGCAGAACTGCAAAGCCGTGCTAATCCGTGACTTATCCCAGCCAGTCCTCTCCAGTTTATGGCAGTCTTACAGTGGTTTATAGCTTCCCAATAGCCACATTTCATATTTTGCTGTCTAGGACAGAGCTCACTGCTTCCGAGAGTCAAGACATAACCTTGATGTAAAGCCAGTGTTCCTCACTGCCTTAAAAACTATTAGTGCTACTTTGGTGCTTATATTAAGCTGAATGACATCACAAATTGCTCATCTCTGCTTTTACCCATTTTTCCCCTTTTTCACTGTAAACACTGATTGTAGGAAGTCGATCAACGAGTTGAAAAAAACGCGCGGCAGATGTTTTGGCTTTGGCATAGTTTGGGGTGTAGGATGACGCTCTTCCCAGAGCTGTTCCACTGGTCACAATAGCAGAGATCACCCTGTGGGAAAGGGGAACAAGGTCACTCTTGCAAAGCCATTCGGACACTAACGCTACGCAGAGTGCAGCGCTTCTAGAGAGGAGCCTGCTCCTGGGTCCAGGCGGGCTCTCACCTGAACACGTAGCTGTAATGGAGCCCTTCAGTGTCAACTAGAAACCCTCCATATCTGTAAGAGACTGCGTTGGCAATGAACACGATGCTCTGGGCAAAGCCAAAAGAGAGGCCATAAACGTGTGATTTTTTGATTGCAGCTCTGTAGGGCATGTACAGGTACTTCTCAAAGTTGTTGATGAACATTGTCTCCTTCCCTATCCCAGCAACAGTCCTGATGTTAGCGAGTGCTTCACTGGAAACCTGCAGGAGGAAAATTTAAAAAAAGCCTAAACATTAAAGCTCCTAATTTTGACTTGGAAAAGTAGCGCGTTGCTCTTTTAGAAAAGCCTGATTCTTTCATGAGCACAGGGCGCTACTACCATATCTAAGCTGAGTCAGATACAATGCGGACTGGCCTCACCATCAGTCCATCTGAAGAGAAGCTTTCTTACAACTAATTGTCTGCTAACACACCCAATGCTGATGCTCTGTCTGCTTCACTAGGGCCAAATGACTGAAAGCACCCTTAGGAAATCAGGCACATGCTCTCACCTGTGACTTGTTTCATGTAGTGTTATTAAATGGACACCCACACAGGCAAAGAGGGGTTTAGGAATATCGTTATTTCCTTAATTGCATGTATTTATTAATGAAGATGTTAATTTAAATTGTTTGGTTTTACATACAGCGGTGGCCAGGGAAAGAGAAGGGATGCCTCTCCGACTTACGTTTCATAAATATCAAGTGCTTACATTTACTACGTTTCCTTTGTCTCTTTCTTTCTATTGCTTATGTCAAAAAGCCTGATGAGAGGGAACCCATAAATGGAGGATGACACCTTGATGTCTTTAACATGAGTGGCACAATTTCCAGGCTTTTTACCTTGCATGTAGGCAAAGAGTAAGCAAGTGCTTGCCTGTGGACACAGACAACTGCAACACAGGAAATGCTTAAATAAGTACCATGGAAACTTCTGTGTTGGGCTTTAATTCCTAGTGGGCTTTATATTGTGCTTTGCTGCCAGTCAGGATTTGGGTTTCTGTCCCACAAAAAATATCACTATAGTTGTCATCTATTGGAGTAAATGGACCGTTTTGTTGATGCAAATTTCCCCCTATGCATCATCATTTGATTAGGAAATTTGTTTAAAATGCTGTCGTTTGCATGGACTTTGATAACAGGATACGTGCCTTTGGGAAGCAGTAGTCTGGTTTGTGGCTTATAAAAGTTTTGGGCATGTAGGAAGAGATACGAGTATAAATCATTAAAAATACTCCATCTAGTGTCAGGGATAGTTTCCTGGCCAAAATGAAGAGTCAGATCTGTTGCGTTATGTGACGTGAAGGAGTGGCTAAGTAGTGCTGAGAACTGGATTGTTCAGCCTGTGCTTTCCCATGTTTAGCACGGCTGACGAGCAGCAGTCACTGGGAAGAGCACTTCACATTTGGATGCAGTGCTGGCAAATCATTTAGAAAATAACACCAGACTTAAACGGTCATTGCCAAAACTTCTGAAGCATTGAGTGCCCTTTTCATCCCAACCTCTGGGTCAGTCTGGTGAATAAACATTGCCTGATCTTTCATTGTCAGGAGAGTATTTCGACTGATCACTTTTTGTAAATAATTAACCATTCTGAACGTGGGTAATTGGTCAGGTCTCAATTCTTCCAAGGCTTACTGAACTGAAAATTGCTCCTTAGAGCACTCAACCCTGGTCTGTAAATCTATTAATGTGATTAGTGACACCAAAGCCAAACGACACTAATTAATGTAAAACATTTTGTGTGTTTGAGAATAAATAGAACAACAAACATTTCCAGAAGCCTGCACTTGCAGAGACTCAACGTGATTCTTTTTAAGTTCTGTGGCCCAAGCGATGAGATGCTTCTCACATCACACTCAGAATCGTCAGTCACATTCCACGCAGCAAGTGCTCTTGCAGTCAGGATGTTACCCAGGGCGCTTCAATGGTTTGGCAGTTTTCTGAAAATCACTGCTGGTTTCATTACGTTTAAATTACTGATGGTCCCACCTGCCTGATTTTCCAGCTACCTGGTTCTGCAAATATAAATTACTTTTCAAGTGACATTACCTGTCCAGCAGCTTCCAGTGCTTTTTTGTCTTGAGCAGCAAATCCTGTCAGCATTTTAGCTTGCACAGCTCCAGATAAGGCCAAGAATGGCAGGAAACACAGAATAACCAAACTGAGTTTCCAGCTGAAATAGAAAGCTATGATCATGGCCACCCCAATGTTGGTAAAGGAATTGACAATCATTCCTATCTGCGATCCTGTTGCCTACAAAGAAAAGAAACAGATTTGAGCAAATTGTACCCCAATAGCAACTTGAATCATATTTCAATACAATTTTCTACAAAACTTTAGAAAATACTACATGATATTAAAACATCATAAGGCACCAACCAACATGTGCTGACTGTGCTGTCAGCCAGTTTGGCCATGCAGTTCCCATTCGGTTGTGTTAAAAGAAGGACTGCAAATGTCCAATATCCTTGTCATCAACCAACTTTCCACCAAGACATCAGAAAATTATTTATGATGACTGTGAGAAAAATAACCTAGCAATTGAAGTTAGCGCCCCTGGTACTCTGCGGAATAACCCGTCTCAACGCTCAGTTTAGCTTTACATTTATCCCTATAGTTTTACATAATAAACAGAACCCTTTTGAAACTTAAATATTAAAAGTCTCACCCGTTCTAAAATCAGAAACACCACTGAGAAAAGATGAATTAAAGTTCATTTCTGCCTGTCTATTACTGAAAACTTTATTAAGGAGAAAATACAGTTTTTACATTACATGTATTGAATGCATTCATCTTCTCCTTCAATCACAGAATCATGGAATCATTGAGGTTGGAAAAAACCTTTGAGATCACAGAGTCCAACCATCAACACTACTCTAAAGGTCACCCCTAAACCAGATTCCCCAACACTACCTCTAAGAGTCTTTTAAACTCATCCAGGTATTGATGACTAAAAAGCGATTGTCCCCCAGTAGAGGGGTGAGAGGTGGTGATGGACATTCTGCACACACAAGGCAAAGCTGCGGTGGAGCTGAAGAGGTACAAACTAGAGCGTGATTGGTTCAGAAAAGGCTTCAGACTCTCACCATGTCCACAACTGGACCCACCAGACCATGTCCCAGTGCTGCTGCTTCTTGCTGGGGGAAGGCAGCATGACCTGGGCCTACAGTGAGCTCAGCGCACTCACAGCGTTCCTCTGGACAGGCTGGGGTTAGGGTGATAGGGTGAAGACCACCAGGTTATGCACAGCCACGCAACACCACGCAAGTGTGACTGTCACTTCGCACAGAAGGACACCAAGCACAGAGACCCCCCGTTAAATGTGCAAGTTGAGGTAGATCCACAAATGGCACGTGGTTATGAACTCTGCTTGGCCCATACCACCGGGCACAGCTCGCCCTCCACTCCCTCTCTGCTCCAGCTCCTCACAAGAGCAGCACAGGACCTGGGGCTAAGTGAGGATGTGTACTAGTACTGGAGCACAGGACTGGGTGTTAGAGGAGGCCTCAACTCATCTAGATCTTTGGGTGAGACATGGCCATGGCACCAGCTCAGCCCTTCTGCGGTCAGCTTCTCTCCCCTGCTCACTTTGGAGAGAGATGGAAAAGGAACCAGCAGAAAACCTGCTGCTTATCAAAACAATGCTATGAGCTACTAGTCAGCAAATTGACTACCCTAAATCAAAACTTTAGCAGTAACTAACCTTAGCACCCGTGTCCATCATGGCCTGGAGAATGTGGGGCATAATTTAAGATGAGCCTGTCCCCATCCTATCCCATTAGATGCTGGTCAGCCAGAGAGTGTGTGCAAGGGCAGGAGAGTGGAGAGGCAGCCCCAGCACCCGCCCTTTGGAAAAGACACTGTTCTGAAGGCGATCAGGAAGCTGCGCCAGCCGCTGAGCCTATGGGCTTTGTTTGTTCACAAAGTCTGTAAATACAGATCGTTTGTACATGGATGTTTGATTCTATTTAGAAATGTAGCTTAAACACAAAGGGTAGAAAGGCACTGGCAGGAGCTCAGCAGGCTGCTGCATGTCTCACTTCATGAAGGCACAAGTGTGGAGACACACCAATGGTCAAGGCTGCATGCACCAAGAGGGTAACACTCCACCATCTACGTTTGTACCACTGTCCTTCACCCAAGTAAAGGGGCAGTGGTGACCTCCTCCCAACCCTGGAATATGATGTCTGAGCAGTCCAGCTTAGGAGTTGATTGTTCTCGAGTTCCTTTTTGCCATCCTTCCTCCCACAGCTCATTCTCTTGCTCTTCAGAGGCAGCCTGACTCATGCCACAGTTGCTTACAGGATGTCCCGAAGGACCAGCGGCTGCATCAGGACCTGAGCAGCACTTGAACGTGAGTTGCCAAACATTATCAATTCATTGGTGCTCACCCTCAGTTTGTTCATCACACTGAGGGGCTGTGGTGGCCATGTGGATGCAGGATGTGTTTCGTAAGAGATTTCAATAGCAATTTATCAATTAATTAAGGGGGGCATTACAATCAAGTGTTACCCAGAGTCTTCAGTGGTCATTACTGCCTTTAGAGCAAATGTTCTAGCTCCATCCCAGCCTACCAGCCATCTGCCTTCAGGAGATACCGAAAGCTCTCTGACATCAAGGACTGCATAGGGTTGGTATCAACGGCCAAGATTAGGTTTGATCCCTCCCTGGCACAGCACAGCGGTTTCACAGCTTTGCCAAACATGTATGAACAGGCCAGGGAGGCTGCAGAGAAGCACCTCCCTCACCTTGGTGAGGTTTCCACGGTTCAATGGCATTAAAACCACTGTTCACAGAGAGCAGGAGCACAGGAAATGCAGTAACTGCATGCCTGAAAAAGCTGGCGAGCGCTCAGACATCTCCTGACTCTGTCCGCAAACGGGGACGGGGACAGCGTGGGTTTGCTGCATTCAACGCCGGCTCTTCTCAAGAGGAGAGTCCATTAATAGGGAGTTTGCAGTAAGAGCAGCAGTACCAGCCCTATGAACTGCAAGTAGAAGAGATCTGGTGGTTGTATCATCACCAGCAGCCAGGCCTCACCCCCCATTATGTCCTTCAAGAACACTATTCTTTGTAATCAACTTCATTTATTTAATCAAAAGTTGGGGGTTTTTTCATAGCAGTGACCAGCAGCCCTGGGTAGGAACTAGGCTGCAGAACATATACACATTTGACATTCTTGATAGTCCTCGGCTGGATTCATTTGCAGAATGTGAACTTGCAGCATTAAATGCTCATGACCTCCTCCTCCTCCTCTGCCCTACAGCACTAGGGCATGGTGCCTTGCGCCTGGCCACAGTGCAAGATACTCCTCTCAGCTCTCCAGAGGCTGGCAAAGGGATTAGCAATAAGGCTGTTCTTACTGGGATCCTGCAGCGTCATTACCTTCCTCACTCCAAGAGTGCATTTCTTACTCCTGCTGCAGATGTAGACGTTTTCAGACCCCAGACACTTTCAGGCATCTTTAGCACCACATGCAGTAGTAGCACTCTGTGTCAGGGAGTGAAAGCTGGAGGACACTACTGCTCTGGTAGCTCCTGTTTTTGACCCCTGAGCTGTGGGATGAATGGCCGTGTCCCACTGCTTTCAGTTTGCTTAGAACAAAGACATCCCTTAGGAGGCTTAAACAGTCTAGTCAGTGTTTTACAAGGTCATTCATTTCAATGAAGATGTGCCCTGTACGTGCCTACAAGGGCTGAAGAGGTTTGCGACTGGTTTCCCTGACTCGGTGCTGACAAGTGTTTGGGGAACCTCTTCTCTCATTTCCCTTTCAAATTCTTATATCCTCCATTAATAGTTTATCAAACCAAACCTAGTTTCAGACTGACTAACAAAAAGGGAGATAGTTCGACTGCCTGTAAGTGAGAGGACGGGAAAGTCCCTGCGCCTGGCAGAACGCCGCGCAGCCTGCGGTGAGAGCAGAACAGGCAGGCCCTGAGACGCTGCTGTTTGTCTGCAGCGCTGTGATTGTGTGAACAAGCACAATTACGGGAACATGATGAGTTGCCATCTCTCAAGAATTTACTTGCCAGTGTACAAAAAGAAGTCCCTGAGAACAAAATCCCTCATATCACTGGGGGTGAAGAAATGGCCCTGGTAGTAGGGGATAAAAGTAGGGATTTGAATGGTGTCAGAGGGTCATCATCAGCCCTCCCAGCCTGCAACCACATGGGAAGATTGTCGAAAGGACCACAAGAGACACTGAAACTCTGCAAAGCTGAGGAAGGGAGGGGAGCCAAACCAGTCAAGACTTCATTGCTAGATCCTGGAGTAGTAATCTGGGACTTTGTTCCCCTTCCCTTTTTCCCTTTTCCCTCTCCTTTACTCTTCAAGGGGGGCATCTGGTAACTTTAGTAAATTTGATTTCTGCGTGGATCTGTGGTGTAAGTCTCCCTTCATTCAGCCAGAGAGAATCTGTGAACCTGAGTCACTCCTTTCTCTGATCAGCTGGGACATGGACACCTACCACCTTCAGTCAAGCTGAAACAGGAACATTTTTATAACAGGCAGATCTGTGTGTTTCCTTCTACATCTCTAAGAAACCGCTTGCACCTGCGTCATTCCTCCCAAAGCGTCAGCTCAGACAGGTAGCAGTTATAGATCGGCACGATTTAACCCTCACCCAATAAGGAACACAATGCACGGAGTTAGTGGTTCACTTTCCCAATCACTAAGTCACGCTGAAACTGCGTGACTCCCCAGCCCGATCATCAGCCAGTGCTGCAAACTGCTTTCTCGAGTGGACTCTTGATGTAAACCAAAACGGTCTCAACAAGCACCACTCCATGCTGAAAACTTGACAACACCATTTGTGATCGAATGTCACTAAAATACCAGTCTGACCGATTTTGAAATGAAACGTTTGTGGCAAAAAGCCATTCATCTCCAGAAAAAAAAGCAGTTAAAACTTGTGCTCTGGATCCTCCTTCCCATTCTGCTCATGGGTGGTATTTTACTGGTTTTTGTGTTCTGGTAATACAGGCAGGAATAACAGGCAGTAAACTGTGACCCTGTTTGGGCTTTTAAGTGACAACAGTCCCATGTTGACTGTCTACAAAGTATAGAAACAGCTCAGTTGACTGACCAAGGAGCAGCCTACACTGAGCTTGCTGGTGGCACACTAGCTAATTTCAGTAACAAGGAGCTGAAACAGTCCTCCAATCAGTGCTTATGCTCAAGGTACAAGCCTTACCCCTTGGACCTGCGAGGCATCTGTTGCCAGTTGTGTGGTCAAAGCACCAGGGCTGTTCTTCTGGTCATCAAACCAAGCAATGTCTTGGCCCAGCATAGCCTGGAATCCAATTTTCCTTAACCGCCGTGTAAGCAGCTCACCAGATTTGGCAAAGGTGTACCCCTAGGGGAATAGGAATAAATACAAATATTGTACCGAGAGAGTAAGAGCCCAGGAGCAGAATTTACCCACAGGAATGGCTTTTACCTGGAGAAACTGTGTGCAAAACGAAAGAACCCCAACAATGACAAAGAGCAGGCACACACCGTTGATCTGAGTTCTTTGTTTTTCTTCATCAAGAATGGAGAAGGTCTGTGAAAAAAATGAGTGCCATCATGTTAGAAACTGCTGTGTGTAAAGTTTGTTCATGACTCCCTACTTCAAAGAGCAGAAAAGCACCCTAAAGCCAAATCCAGAGCATAGAGCTATGCAAAGGCCTGATGCATGATTTCTCCTGAGGTGAGCCTGAGTGCAACAAGCTGACTGTACTCGGTGTCTGCACACGCTACTGTCACTTGTTGCCTTCCCCTAGTTGGAATTAATCAGTCACTCATCCCCTTATTCTAAACAAAAGCCAATGTGACAACCAGAGAACAGCAATGAAAAAACTGGCTGGATGACCAGGCACGGAGAGTGGTTGCAAATAGTCCCACAACGAACTGGTGTCCAGAGACCAGTGGCATCCCCCAGGGATCAGTACTGGGCCCAGTTCTATTCAACATCTTTATTGATGACATGGATGAGAGGATCAAATCTTCCCTTAGTAAATTCATGGATGACACCAAGTTGGGGGTGGGAAGTGTCATAGGATCATAGAATCATAGGATGTTAGGGGGTTGGAAGGGACCCAAAGAGATCATTGAGTCCAACCCCCCTGCAGGAGCAGGACAAAACTGTCTAACACAGATCACAGAGGAACGCATCCAGGCGGGCCTTGAAAGTCCCCAGAGAAGGAGACTCCACGACCTCCCTGGGGAGTCTGTTCCAGCCTGTCCTATCACAAGGAGCAAGTGAAAAGAGCCTGTCCCCCCACTCCTGGCCAGCCTTCAGATACTTATAAACATTGATCAAATCTCCCCTAAGTCTTCTCTTCTCCAGACTAAAAAGTCCCAAGTCCCTCAGCCTCTCCTCATAAGCCATGCCCTCCTGTCCCCTAATCATCCTCGTAGCCCTCCGCTGGACCCTCTCCAGTAGATCCT